>CABEEJ010005626.1:25896-46169 GCA_901482245.1 Timema douglasi | reverse complement strand
AATAAACTTTTTTAACTAAACCCTACCTGGCTCTTAAACACATCGGGGGGGGGGGAACGAGTTGGGGTGGAACATTTTTAATTGCGGGTTCGTATAGTGGCTCCCTGTATAGGCAATCTATAAAATATTACCAGACTTTAGAAACAAATAAAAATCTAAGCATGTGGTGTGATTTATTGAACAAGTGAAGTGAGTTCTCCATTTTAACTCTACATTTGTACGTCTATTTGTGCTGGATATGTCTACGAGAACTTTTGAACGCAATAACCATTTATTTTCATTTATTTGAGGTATTTAACGTGCACTTTCTGAACCGACTTATATACTAAATTAAGTCTAGAACAGACGCAATATCCAACCTGCGGCCGTTGATTCATCACCGTGAAAGGGTAAACCCCACTTTTCTCCCGATACTAGCGTGACGAATCATTTGGGATCTCCAAAAACTATTAACATTTCCTTCAATAAAGCTACGGCTACACGGAGCAGACCCGGGATCATTAGCTCAGTGGATAGACACGCTACCGATTAAGCTAAGGGGTTGAACAACGCATTAACCGATTTAATTAAAACATGTCATGGTTGTTCTTTGTACCACTATACTGATCAAGTTCATTCGGGAAGATAATACAACCAGGAGTTTGGGAGAAATCAACCCTTATTTATGTATAAAAACACTGCTACTAGCATTAATTATTACGTATTTACCTTATAGGGCCTACGGCTGAAAATTGGTATACAGGTGCAAACTACCGTAATAACACTAAGCACTTTTTGTTTGCATTTTTTTGTGGGAATGGGGTTGTGGAAGGAGGCAGACTTCATGGAGCCACATCAGTAGCCAGCCCGGCGTTTAATTCCACTCTGCTGTGATTGGCCAGACTTGGTCACGTGACCACGCCCCTCGCTCTCTTGATTGGCTGTTGGTTTATTCCCCCTCCCCGTGACCAACTTTCCAGTCTTCCAGACATGTTGGTTCTTGTTCCAAACATGTTGGTACTGGCATTTTCTTGATTTATTTTTTTATGCTCAATGATTTATTTATGTATGCTCATTGCTTTTTTTATTTGTGCTCATTGGTTATTTATTCCTGGGAAGGATTGGAATGGGAGGTTGGAGTTTTTTATTTAATTATTGGTGTGCAGTCCACGGCGTCGGACGTTCCTCCCTCGTCATCAAAGGGAGCACGTAGCTCTGATGGCAGCGTAGCGAAGAATGTGACCGCCGAGCAACTGACAGCGTATCACGGCTGTAAGGCCCCTTTCCCTTTCCTTCATTCTTCACTCTCCTTACATCGCCACGGCACAGAACGAACTAAGTTACAATGACTGTTCTCTCGCTGTTGGACTGCCTTTCACTTCCCGGAACAAACAGTACGAACCTCTCCTGACGACCGTTTGGGGTAAAGTGTGATAAATGGTTCCTCTGCCTTGAGACCCCTTTCACTTCCCCTCACTCTCCCCCTCCTTCAAGGCATGTGTCGTAACCCCTTATGTGATAATGGGTTTTCCTGGTGTCATCATCGCAATGTCGCAACCTCCTATGTGATAATGGGTTTTCCCTGATGACAGGCGCCAGTTTGGCGGGTCGACAAGACAAGTCGGGATCTTGAATGATGTCGCAATAGGTTCTCCCTGATGACTGGCACCAGTTTGGAAGTTTGGAAGCTCGAAAGGACAGGAATAGATCGTGACCTTGAAACCGTGAGCTAGGTCATTGACTCTGGCAACCCTACCCTCAGCAATGGGTTTTTCCTCGGTGATGTTGCAACTAGAGAGCATTGACACAGCTCTGATTATGTACAATCAGGGACCTCGGAAGCCTTAAGGTGATTTATAATCCTCAGTTAGGAGCCGCTATCCCCACCCCAAAAGCCTACTAAAATTGGTTGTTTGGTATCGTCCGTCAACATGCGTGGATGTAGGTATCCGTCATGGGTCGGAGGAGTAAGGTAGATATGTTCCAGCGTTTACGTGGAGTGGGGGAGAATAGAACCCCCTCAGTTCACCCTAGCGAGATTCGAGCCCACGACCTCCCCCGCCATAACTATATGAGTGACACGTACCCTTTCTGGCAAAACGTGTGGTAAGGATTAAGAAAATGTTCCGGAGGGAGAAATAACTCAATTTACACGGAATGGATTCGATTTCTGCCCCCCACCAAAATTAGATGAGCCTGACATTTAGACGGTGTGCACACCGGGATTTGAACCTCGATACCCTTAGCACGGCTAATGTCTGTAGGACGGTCGTACTTCCTGCACCCACACCATTTTCGAAGGGGTTTTACCGGTCGACAATATTTTTCTAGACCAGGTAGAATGTGTACCCGCATTTGCTTCAAACTTTGATCACTCTGTCATAGGTCGTATAGTGACGCCTTAGACCATGCGACCATCGATGCAAGTATACAAATTTAGACGGCGTGCACACCGGGATTCGAATCTCGATATATTTAGAACGGTCGTACTTCCTGCACCCCACCATTTTCTAAGGGGTTTTGTCGGTCAACCACATTTTTCTAGACCCAGTAGAATGTGTACCCACATTTGCTTCAAACGCCGATCACTCTGTCATCGCCCGTCTAGTGACACATTAGACCATGCGACCATCGATACAAGTATTAATTAATACAATCCGTGAATATGAGAGTAATAGTTAAGTATGAGGATGTGAAACCAGTGGAAACTCTTAAACCTAACCAAGCAAACCTTGGTGAACATTGGGGTATTACCCCTTTCGGGAAAAATAACCAAGGTACCAGCCGGGAATCAAACCCAGGACCCCTAAGCTCGTAGGCAGGTGCATTGACCAATACCCCACGAGCATATTAGCGTTTTAATAACAGGTGCTACGATTTTCGAGTCTTGAGTTATGAGTGTCTGGGACCTAAGATTTAGAGTAACTCAATTGGAGCTGATATTTTAGATGCAAACAAGGTACCCCAGAAAATGCTCTAGATATTTCAACCACTGAAAGGACATTATTTATTATCATTTTATTAATCTTTAATCATCTACATCAGCGTTAAGGCCGAGTACACAATTTTTTTAAATTTATAATTAAATATGAAATAGAATTAGAAAAAAAAATTACGTGTGTTTCTACGAAAACAAAGTGCACGCATTGTTAACTATTGTTTGATCAATCGTAGTCAAGTTGGTTTTAAATCAAAATCTCGTTTTTAAAATAAGTTATGATAATATTATTTATTCATACGTTAATTAGTATTTTAAGTCATATAAACAATAAAACACATAAAATAATTTTGGACCCATTATGTATTTGACTATTCAATTTGAAATATACTTTATTTTACAAAATTTTAATTTATTATGTGTATTTTACTATACATGATTAAATTCCTCCAGCTTATTTTCCGTTTTCTACAATAAATATTGTATTCTTAAGTAAATTTTAACATTTCAACACAAATCACAAGTTAATTCAAATATTTGAGGCCAAATAATTTTTATAAAAGTGTTCTTGAATTGAAGTAAAATTCATTTGTATTTGATATTTTGGCACTAAATGCTCTCTTTCGCTGCCGTAACTTGGACCATGTTTTCTTTCATGTCCGAAAAAAGAGTACCTCAGTGATTGAGAAATTGATGCAAATAATCAAAAGATTTATCTTGGATTTATAAATAAAATACGTCCACGTTAAGCCCGCCGCACATTGGACGCAGGGCAGGCGAGGAAGAAGAAAATATGCAATACAAGTGTTTTATGGGTTACCGCACATTGAACAGAGCGCAGGTGCAGTGTAGGGATAACTCTTTCACGTCTCTCTCTGATTGTAGTAGACGCACAGTTTTCCTGTGTCCTCTGCGCCTGTCACGTAGTTTTAGTGTATTGTGATGGAACATCTTATTCAATTATCCAAGACCATACAGTATTATATTAAACAAGCAATACAAACTACATGAGGACGAAGATGAAAATTAAACTAAGGGAAAAGATTGCTATTGAACTGAATTACTCGAACGGTAAGTGTAATATTTTAGATTTTTGTAGTTAGCTAAATTAATCTACAGGAGTTTGTATAACCCATTAGCATAATTAGATGTTACTAGACACTGTGCATAAAGTAGATTAAAATTTTCGTCTTTTTCCTTTTTTTGACTAATAGAGTAGAATAAAATTAAATTATTTAACTCAAGAGTCTGACTCGGAATACAAATTATCAAAAGTTCCTCTCATTCACACGCTACACCACGTATTGTACTTGTTAGAAACAAAACTCAAGTTGGCATTGGAAAACATTGTTTTGCGTTGCTTAGAGATTTTTGAAAACATGATTAAGATTTTTACTGTTAAAGTGGTTGATTGTATTATATTTGAAGATTTGGGATTTTATGTTCTCTGTTTTGCGATTTTCCTGTATTCAAATAAACTATATGCATTTTTCCGTATCAATATGTACATAACAGTACCACTGGGCAGAGATGGAGTGGATCGAGGACATCGAGGACAACAATGGAAGGGCGAGGGCCTTGACGCCGTTGATGAGATCTGCCTGTGACAACTCGATCCCGAGGGCGAGGAGGTTGGAGAAGAGGGCCGCCTGGTGGACTCCGGAACTGACTAGGAAGAGGAAGGAGGTCACTCGGGCCAGACGGAGGAGAAGGTAGCACGCTAAGGCCGGGCGCGCGTACGGAGGGTCAGGAACTACTGCATGTGGTTGGTGAGAAGAGCCAAGGAGACAAACTGGAGTGGGTTCGTCTCCAGCACAGGTAACCAGGACCCATGGTGCTTGGTTTACAAGCTCGCCATGGGTAAGGTACGACAGGCGTAGGCCGTGGCTGGGCTAAGAGTTGATGGTCTTGCTGCGGATGATGCTGTGAGGGTGGTATTGAGGTTCATTGTTCCAGATGATGACCCTGCCATGGACACTGAGAGACATCGAGCCCTGAGAGTGGAAGCGATGGAGGACTACACTGGAGTGGACGTTCCTCTCTTCAACAGAAAGGAGCTACATGACGTGGTCCGAAGCTTCCGTAACAAGAAAGCCCCTGGTTTGGATCTCCTGACGGCGGAGATACTGGATGTCCGAAGAACCTGTATGAGGTGGTGAGATACTACTTTAGGAACCGGACGACTGAGCTGTTCTTGAAGCAGACGGAGTCCGTGAAGGCCCTGACTCAGGGCTGCCCCCAAGGGTCAGTACTGGGTCAGCCTTGTGGCTACTGATCTTTGACGATTTCTTGAAACTGCATTTCAAAGATGGAGCCAGTTTTTATGCCCCTGCTGATGACGGTCTTCTACTCGTCAAGGTCAACACGAAGATCAAGCTGGAGGCCAAGGTGGAGAGCGCCATGGAGACGGTTATCGTGTGGAGAGCGGAGGCCCAGCTCACGTTCTCGAGGGAGAAGATGAAGATGACCCTCCTCAAGGGGAAGCACTCGGCGATGAGGCACCCGATGGTACATACACATGGGTGGTGCGCCTATAGGATACGTAAGGGTAAACACGTATCTAGGTATAATGTTAGATGAGGGTTTGTTTTTCAATGCTCATTTCAGAATGGTAGCGGGAGTGGTGAAGGCTGCGTTCGGGAGGCTCATCCAAGTTTCAAGGACTTCCTGGGGATTGGACTTCTCGACTCTACGGAGGATGTACAAGGCCCTAATGGAGTAGGTGCTGACCTACGGATGCGTGGTGTGGCAGCATCGGATGGAGGCTAAAATCAGCAGGATCATCCTTCTGAGAGCACAGAGGTATGCGCTTCTCGCAGTCACTAAAGGGTACAGTACAGTCTCACACGATGCTTTGCCTGTGGTTGCAGGGGTTTTGTAGATTGACCTGCTCGTTAGGGAGAGGGTTGGGAGCTACTGGGCGAAGAAGAATGGACTGGGCCTGGATGAAGAGAGGAGGAACGGAAGGTGCGACTCACTAGCCACCTGGCAGGTGAGATGGGACGGGTCCACCATAGGAAGAGAGACTTATCGGTACTTGCCTTCTGTGCAGGAGAGGATGGAGAGTGATTGGGTCATTACCAATCACTATACTACGCAGCTCTTTGCCAGTCATGGGAACTTCAATGCGAACCTGCATGGCTTCAGGCTGAAGGAGAACCCAGACTGCGAGATCTGTGGTACCCACGAGGACGTGGAGCACGTGCTGCTGATCTGTGAGCGGTTCAAGAAAGAGATAAGAATCCTTAGGTTGGAGGTAGGCGAGTCTTTCTCAAAGACGACTATGGTGAGGGATGCCAGGAGCTGAGCGTGCTTCCTGAGGTATGCGACGGAGGTCGGGAAGACGGAAAGAAGAGAAGAGGTGTCGTGGTTTAAATTGACTAATAATGTGTGCTTTTTTTTTACAGGTCGTAGGTATAAGTTGGTAAGTTACTAATTATGTGTCTTTTTTAGGGTAGTAGAGATATGTAGGTAATTGCGTAAGTGGTGTATAGTTTATAGGATTAGGCATAGGTTGTAAACTGCGTGCGATTCGCGCTGGAGGTAGGGTTGTGAGCGGTTAGGTTAGGATATGACAGAGCCAATGGCTAAGGTCTTGTTCTTATTGGAGGATTTTTATTAAGACTTCTTTTTCAAAATCTAAATGCAATTCAGAATTGCTTGCTCTCTTTGGCTTTAAATTCAAGATACGCAGGCGGTCCTTCAGAAGGGCCGGGGTGGGTACCTCCACGAGGTCCCCGCTGGGCAACGTAGAGTAAAGACTTAGTGTCGATCTATACGGCTGAATCCCACCTCCCCCACGTGGTGAACACCTACTGCAGGGGGTCCTCCTACCCTCGAATACGGGTGAATGCGTATACGAGGGGTTTTCCCATGCTCGTTGTAGCATCACTTGCCCCTTGAAGCCGTGGTTGCGCTGCGAAAAGTCTCTGACTTGTGTGTGGCGTTGCAGAAAGAGGTCCCAATTGGGCGATAGAGGGAGTCCTTTTTGTCCCTATCCACTTTCTAGCGAAACCTCTGCCAAGGGAACGGGCTTGGGAAAATTAGCGGGGAAAGAATACCCTGTTGAGCTTGACTCTAGTCCGGCAGTGTAAGGAGACATGAGAGTTGTAGCATTAGTGGGAGACGGCTAATATCCGCCGACGGGAAAATACCACTACTTTCATCGTTTCCTTCGTTACTCGGTTGGGCGGAGCGCGTGCGTCGGTGACAGCCTGCTCCTCCGCTATTTGAAGCCGAGTCTCCAGAGGAGGATGATGATGAGAAAGACGATCGCTCGACAGTTATAATAACACAGCCTCCCACACCATGTCAAGTAAACGAGGTCTCATCCACCACGAACGATTAGTCAAGCTATTTAAAATATAATTTTCCAACATTTCCTGCTCTATTTTTTTTTATTACAAACGTTAATAACTAAGGCGTATAGCTGTCTTTAAAAGAGGGTTAGTAAATAAATAATTTATTAATGTATTTCTTTAACTTGAACTGTCTACTTCGTTTCCATCTTAAACCAATCTTTTCTAAAAATACGACCTATATTTTAAGATGGAATGCACAGTTGAGGTTATTTCATAAGCTGATATAATTCATAAATATTTTAAAACTCACCGTATCTCTACGTCACACATAGCATTAAGTCAGTTGTGTGCTGATGAGATAATTACATCTTTTCTTATAATGTAACTTCAAGCTTTGATTCAAAACATCGTTGATGATAAATACATTTTCAGAAATAATTTCAAATATTTATCTTTATTATAATCATCGGTGAGAGAACAAACTAAAGTTATATCATATTTTTATAAAGTTTCGTGTATCATAGAAAGTTTTTATTATATCTACTTTTCGCAGAGTATACCGGTGACTGTCAAGAATTAAGATAAAAATAATAAAACAGGGATTCTTTAAATAAACATCTTTAACTAAACTCTAAAGTCTATTCATTTTTATCAAGTTTCCAAAGGTTGAAAAAAACCATTTATTTACCAATTTAGACTAAGCTTCATCTATACCTCTTTCTCGGTGACCGGTGGCGGTCTAGGGGTAAGATGTCAGACTTCTGTGCTGGCGGCCGGGGTTCAATCCTTGATCCCGGCACAGATTTATCTGATTAGCAAACCCTTCCTTCACCTCTGACAAGACATCTTGTGAATGTGGGGAATGCCAGGCCTCCACCGTGGTTCGGATTCCACGTTAAACTGTAGGTCCTCCATTTCATCTCACAATCACCCTACCATTACACATTAGCGTAAGTGCGTATAACCCGAACGGGTAGTAAGACGCGGTGTTAATAATAATAATAATATTAATAATAATAATAATAATAATAATATACCTCTTTCTCAAAGAAATATATATTTAATGTAATATATGTCACTCTCTACTACTGAACAAAGCAGCATTATCATCATTATCGACTGGCAAAGGTAATGATTAACTGTGATGCTTGTCTTAAACATTTTCCTCATTAAAAAATATTTGGTGTTACACAGTAAAACCATTCAAAGACAGCTTCTATGATTAGTTTAAAAGTATAGTTTTTCAGCCTTAGAAATTTTACACATTTAAAATTTCATAGTGTAACCATTCTAATAAATAAGACTAGCCTACATTTTTTACAAATACCAAATAATTTCTGGTAATTTACAAATAATTTATTTTTGAAAATTTAAATTTTGCTAAATATATTAGAACAATTTGGTTTAAACTTTATATTTACAGAGTGATTATTGTGATAAACGAAATGATTTGTTGATTTTTATTAAGAAAACATAGTACTTATTAATTGATTACATATTTCAATCAGAAATATTATTATAGAACCCTAACAAACTTTTTCTCTGTAAAATAACATTCATTTCATTTTTTTTATTACGTGTTGCAAATAGTTCGTCTCATTAAAAATACTACTTATAATTTACATTATTACTGTTATTTAACCGGAGCTCCTCAAGCAGGTACACTAAAAATGAATATATATTATAAATATTTACATGAATAATATTTAAAACAATGTTTACATGTCTTTATTAGTAGCATTTTCTCCTACAGAGTTTGCAACATTTTAATACATATATTGATTACCTATCCGTTTAATAAGGAATCCGTGAG
Organism: Timema douglasi; assembly: GCA_901482245.1. Classification (NCBI taxonomy): domain Eukaryota; kingdom Metazoa; phylum Arthropoda; class Insecta; order Phasmatodea; family Timematidae; genus Timema; species Timema douglasi. The sequence goes on along the minus strand of CABEEJ010005626.1, from coordinate 37,138 downwards.
GATTAGTGTATTTATAACCTTTCCCGGACGAATAGTGGCACCTTTCCCTCGCCCCAATGAAATTCACTATTTATGGTCTACAAATATTTTTTTGTTTAATAGGAAAAGTTTGTTAATTCAAATACAGGCACAAACGATCCGTGTTGAGCTATACTGCTGAGGAGAGAGGGGAGCTCGAGGTTCGAATCTCTATCGGGAGAACTGGGGGTAGTTTTTTTAATTCTCCCTCTACGCAAATGCGGGTTCAAGCTACCCAATTCCTAATCCGTTAGCGTAATTAGTACTTAAGCGCATAACCCAAACGGGTAGTAAGACGCGGTGCTAAAATGTGTCGAGTTCGCGTGTGTGTGGTTGTGTGACACCTTAAACCAAATTTAGTTAAAATTATAAACAAATATTTAAGCAGTGAAATAATAATAATAATAGTATACTTATTCCTCCGATATTTTGAACACCGAGATCACTTCTCTTCGCAATTAAAACTACAAGATTATACCCCGTACACACATGGTCAATGTTTCCATAATTTGTCCAGTAAGTAATTCAGTAAGAGCCAATTATTACCATGTATACGACCATCTATCATGACATATATTAGCAAAACAAGTAGACATCAAGGAAATGTATGCTTAATTTTTTAATATCGTAAACATACATGCGTAGAAAATTAAATGGTAAGGAACTCCACGCGAACTTTTTCGCTCTATTGTTTAAAAAATTTAGATATTTACTCAAAATTCGTAATATAATATAAAATAACAAACCCGAGAACAAATTGCTCTAAACATACGTAAAACATTTTTTTATTCATGGTTTTAAATTTCATAATTTTATTTTTAAATAATTAATGTCTTCATTTATATATTTGGATCAATAAAAAATATCAATATTGGGTCCCCGAGGACCAACATTTCATATAAAAATTTTGACTTCCAGTTAAAATTTTCTTCATTTTACTAGGGGATGCACATCTTATGGTTATCGCATTGCTATTAAATTTCTCTTTTATAAATTTTGACCAATAAAATAAGTAATTATTTACTATCGAGTCTAAAATGAGAGTGATAGAATCGTTTTAGCAGATTTTGTGAAAATGTAATTTTTCTCTTTTCATCCTCTTAGTAAAGTTAAAAGAAAAATATATTTGTGTGTAGCATGAAAACTTTTGGTTTTATAAAAAATTATTTCAAGTAAAAGAGGTTTATTATGAATATATCCACATATATGCAATAATAAGTAATTTCATATCTCAAAGACTTACGGAGATAGAATTAAAAATTAGAACTTACGCATCAAACTGGAACCCTTAAAGTCATTTTGACTAAAAGTTGAGGGTAGCCATTTGGTTGGTAATATTGATCAAAGCTTAGAAATGAAATATAATCAAAATCGTTAAAGCCGATTTTGATAAAAACGATTTGTTCTAATTTTAGGGTTGGTTATCCAATTCCAAAGATTCCTAGGGGTAAGCCTATGAAAACCCTATATACCAAGTTTTAGGCCAATCGGTAAAATAGTTTAGGCTCTAGTTTGAGGTACAGACAGACAGACGGACAGACAAACAGATGGCATTGCGACAACCACTTTTTAGGGTTCAGGGGTGGGGGAGGTCATGAGACGTTGACATCCATCAAAATCTCGAGTTAAATTTTTTTGACAATCTCAATACTTGCTCTACATGTAAGGTAGCGAGAAAGTAAAAATATTGATATTGGGTCCCCAAGGGTCAACACCTCGTAATAAAATGCATCCAAAACTTTTTATCGGGAAAAGTTATATAGAATGAGGACTCACTTGACTTATTAAAATGTAATCTTTTCAAACTCATACACTAACAGCCTGATTAAAAGCTCCCGCTACTTTATTCAGAAATGAGATTGACATATTATAACTAGGCTCTATACTGCAATATTGTGCTTACATTATTATCTTTAGCGATTTAATACCTGGAATAATATTCTAATTCAATGAAAAAGTTGGATTTATTGTTAATAGATAAGGGCAAAAATTATTAAGGATAGAGATATACAACATCAACATTTTCGTTCATAAAATCAATAAAAAACACATTATATTTGATCGAGACCAATACAAACTATTTTCAATAATTATTATCGTTCGATAAAAGAATACGGTATCGATAATTTCATTCCAATACTAGAAATGAGTAAGGTATTGATACTTTTCTTCCCATACTAGAAATGAGTAAAGTATCGATACTTTTCTTCCTATACGAAAATGAGTAAAGTATCGATACCTTTCTTCCAATACTAGAAATAAGTAAAGTATTGATACTTTTCTTCCTATACCAGGAATGAATAAAGAATCGATACTTTTCTTTCGATAATAGAAATGAGCAAAGTATCGATACTTTTCTTCCTATACGAAAAATGAGTAAAGTATCGATACTTTTCTTCCAATACTAGAAATAAGTGAGTAAAGTACCGATAGTTTTCTTCCTATACTGAAGTGAGTGAAATAGTGTATCTATTTACCACCTCCTCCCGGAGATCACAACCCGGGCCTCTTAGCCGAGCCGAGCCACGGTTCAATGAACGTGTTTGCCATTTTGTGTGTTGCAAGTCTCCCCCAGTGTGAGGTTATAGCGCGGTTATGGAACGGATGGCCTTGTGAAGCCTACATTGGACCTGGGAGTGCCGCCATTCTCAGTCAGGCATTCCAACAAATGTTTTAAGGTATAATAAACATTACGTTTGGCAAGAAAGGTAAAGAGCCTGCGTTAGGCAAACACGATTACTGCCCTAATGTTAATTAAAACTACTCCCCGGAGTAGACAAGCAACCCACGTTACCTCTATAAAATGTAGAATTAGTTTGGTTTGAAATATTTTTAAATTATAGTTAAAGGTGCCGCCCACTGGAAGGAAAATGTCCACACTATGGTATTTATTTTAGGAACGGCAGTTCGGAAACTTCGAAAACACACACTTATCTTTAGATGATATGTTGTGACCATATTAAGGACGACATTGTTTGAGGACAACTAGATCTGACTATTTACAGTAAGCCCACGGCTTCTTTGGTGCTAACTGACAGCTCACAGCTGACTTCTTACAGTCAACATGTAGGTATATACATAAATCTTGACTGTCAGTAGTGACAGCCGCTAAAGACGTGTTTTTGCAGATCATATGGTTCGGCGTAGGGATACATAATTTGGTCTAGTAACTTTTCAAAGCTGTCAGTCAGCACCAAAGAAGCCATGGGGCTACTGTACCTTATCTCGGTAGTAGTAAATAAACACCCGCTTCGGTGACCCGCACGGTCCAACGCGATACTCTCGCATTAGACCAGACTGCCGATGGCAGGGAGATAGGAGTTCGATTCTGGTCGGGTGCACTGGGGGAAGTTTTACTTAATTGGTTTAGAATTATCAGTCCACACAAATGCGGATGCAATTCCTCCAAATTCCACCTTCCTAATCCCTAACACATTAGCGTAATTAGTACATAAGTGTATAACCCGAATGGGTAGTAAGACGCGGTGCTAAAAAAAAGTAGTAAAGAAACCAATGAATGCGAACCTTTGTAGACCTGTTTTATTCATAAATCATACTTCAATTGTTTATCATTAATGTGTTAGTTAAAATAATTGTAAGTTTGGCTCGATATTTGCCTCCCCCCTTCCCAATCCCCCGTGTTTCCTACCTACCCCTCCCACACCCCCTTATTATAACCCAATCATTTCTTAACACACTATATTTTTAAGTGTACAGTAGCCCCGTGACTTCTTTGGCGCCAACTGACAGCTCACAGCTGACTTCTGACCGTCAACATTTAGCTATATACCTAAATTTTGACCGTTCAGAAGTGACAGCTGCTAAACACATGTTTTTGCAGATCATATGGTTCGGTGTAGGGATACATAATTTGGTCTGGTAACTTTTAAAAACTGTCACTCAGCATCAAAGAAGCCACGGGGCTACTGTAGTAGGCTTTAGGTGCCATCTACACAATTTAACCCCTCCAGCGCAAGCCACCACTGCGGAAAATTTTCGGGCAAACTTTCATTTCTATTAATGTAGGTGACGATTACACACGTCCATCACAGACTCTGCCTTGAACTAGGAGTGAAAAAAATGACCTTGAACACGGGAACAATTCTGGATAGCTCAGAGGTAGAGGCTTGGCACGCTAAGCCAAAGGTCTTAGGTTCGATTTCCGTGTCCGGGTGTCATTTCTCTACCCATTTAAATCAATTACTTATAACAATTTTGCTAAACTGTGAACAAACACCTCCAATTTTTTTTTAATGTAAAACAAATTATTCAAACGTTTCCATGCAGACTATATCTTAAGGAATTCGAAACCATCAAACTTCTATCTATAATATCAAACACCGACTAATAAACAAAAAATATGATTAATTTAATCTTAGTAGTTAAATATTCGAGTATGAATAGTGGTTTAAACAGTTGGTAAATAAATCGAGTAGGCCTACTACCACTAGGCCTACATATTTAACATGCTTATTACTGTCTTCAAGGTAATATCAAGAATATTTTGAAAACAATTCTCACGATCTTGAGACAGAAATCCTAATTAGTGAGCCCTAAGTTTTTCTAAGCATAGCTTCACTGCAAATTAGAATAATTACCGGAAATGTCAGGAGAAAGAAAAACCTGTTTCCCAGATAGTAGCCTCCTTGTCGGCCATAGTTCAAGTTCAGAGGTCCTAGAATCTTGAAAAGTTGAGCTTTTAGGAAATTATTGCAAACAACACAACAACATAACTGAATAACTATTCAAACCTTCGAGAATTTTGTGTGCAGGTGGATCGGAAATATGTTTATTCAAAACAGAGAAACAGTGTTTAGTTAATTATTACACTCCATAATATTATATTAAATTAAAAGTAGTGGATTAATAGAAGAATGGAGAAAAACTTACTTTTATTAGTGTTATTTAAAAGTAGGTTACGTAGTAATATTTTTGCAGTCTGTCACAACTTTGTATGATTAAACCACACACTTGACGAAACCACCTAAACGACTAACTATGGTTCTTTAAAATATATCTAATCAAGATACTAAATACTTTTCTTCCTCGAGTCCCGAGTGACGCATAATTCCAACAAAGCTTGTCATGGCATATTTAATTTGTGCACAACTACAATATTAAATTAAAGGTCAACAACAAAATTGTCAAAAATCGCTTATGAGTAAACCAACATGAGTTTTTTTAACCTATTTTCAGATGTGTATTTTAAAGAGGAAATATTTTTTTTATTACATACAATTTTGGTTATTTAATAATGAGTGATTATGGTATGTAATGAATGGCTTTATGAGAATGAATAATCATGTAAATCTTTTTTTGGATATAAATGCAAGTCAAATTTTATTGATGTCTAACAGTTTTGTTTGTCTGTCGTCAGTATGTTTGTATGTGTTGCTATACTTGAAACGATTTGATAAATTTCGTGAAAAGTAGTAGTTACATTGTCATATCTCGAGGCAAATTCCTCATTTTAATTCTAGCTCTAAAATTAAAAGGGGGTTTATTAATAAATGATTTTTGAAAATTAAAAAAAAAAATTAAAAAATATTTTAACGATTTAGTTAAGGATTGATACATTATGTGTAGTGTTTTACATGATTAATAACAATGAATATCTGATTTTAGGTGCGGGGAAACAGGGTTTCAATAAAACGTAGCTAATTGATGAGAGATTTTATAATCACAATTGTTAGAAAATGGTTTAAATAATTTTATTCAAAATAAGTATTTGTTTGTGGTTTTACATTGTAAATAACAATTTATAATTGTTTTTCAAAGGAAGAATCCTTTAAGAATAGTTTATTGATTACTTATTTCTGAAAATTTAAAAATGACTTTAACGATTTTGTTTAAAATTAGTATCTGGGGAATATTTAACACCTTGCATATTAATTCTATTTATTTTTTAAAAAAAATATTTGAGATTAGTTTAAAAGAAAATTGGTTCCACAAACTTGAAATTCAAAAACAAATTGGCTATAACAATTTTGTTTAAAATGTATAAATGAATCGTGTTTAACTTTAGTAAGAACTGTTTTGTCTGCTTTCCTGAGGAAAGCTTTTTAATGGGTGGCTTACTGATAATATAATTTTAAAAATCGTGTTCCAAACTATAAAACTAAAATGTAGGTTATGCGAAAGTATACACGGTTATATTGTGCCATTAATTTGTTTATGAATTTTGTCTTTTATTTTTTTTTCACCGCGTCTTACTACCCGTCCAAACAAAACGCATTTTGTCTTATTTGAAGCCACATTTATTTTAAATCTGTCTCTTTATGTTATATTTTAAAGTTTTAAATTTATTTTGCATGACTTTTTTTTTCAACCTGAATTATTGAATTAAAGTTTGTTAATTTTTGGATCAACAATATTATTTCAATATTTTTAATAACTTTCAAAACATCGAATATTTGTAAAGATTTGTAGGATTTAGTAAAAGTTATTGGTAGAAATTGCATTCAGTTTCGTGTTTATAATTTTAAATTTACTTTATTAATTCGGTGTTTGGCATTGAAACTACTTTTTAAATGGTCACAATTTAGAAAAATATAGAAGATATTTTAAAGTATCCCAATGTTCTGACTAAACCGACCTGTGACCGATAAAAGACGGGCTATTCCTTTTTATTTATCTTTCCCTCTTGAATGCTGTCCAGCCCATCCTTAGTATTTCTGTTTACGTAAGAATAATAATTTTAGTGAAATCAAGTCTTAATACCTCAGTAAAATAATTTAATTTGTCAGACTATGTTATTACTAACATTATTTGTTGGGTATCTAGTATGTATTTATTAACTTGTGCCACAATTCTTTACTCATTGCATATGGTAGGCTTCAAACTAACTAGCAACCTGAAGCGAACCTTTTCAAAAGAGGACAGAAAGTTACCTTACCATTTTCGCTGCTTCTAATCAATTACTTTCTAAATTTAAGGTCTAAGTACTTTCTCAAACATACCTACCTACAAATTATCGTCATATCTTCAGAGACTCATGTGAGTAGGGTGTGTAAAAGCGTGAGATAGTGTCAAGAAAGTTGACAGATTTAATGGAAGCCTGGGCTTCGCCCCCTAACTGCCGGGATTAGGAAATATTTTAAACAGTGGATCCCTGTAGTGACTTTATGTAGTTTTTTATATGCATATTGGAGTCTCAGTCTAAATAATGTATATTTTTAACAAGTATTAAACATTTTTAAACTCAAATAAAACCAATTAGCGATCAATATACAAAATATTAAATACTGTTAGACACCCCCTAACCCCAACTTGACGCCCTAGAAGTTTTAGTGCCCCTTCCGACGTATCTACGTTAAAAATATATAGTATATAATACATTCAATAATATCTGGCTGGTAAAATGTTTGGCTTCAGTTACCAAGACAAGAAGACAAGAAAGATGTGAGAACCAACAAAGAAAGAAAACATAACGCGATCCTTAGGGTCGACATAATCGTATTCACTCACTCCCCTCTACAGATTTTGGTTACTTGAAACCAACACTGAAGGAGTTGCGATGTATCATATTCCAAATTAAGTTATCACCACACAATTTGTGATTTTAAATACAGCAAAGTATCCACATCAAAAGATGAATTTTCCGTTGTGGTTACTTTTCCAGAATTTTAAAACACAAATTTTTATACTAGAACTTAAGTCGGGGGTGACCTGGTGGTCTAGGGGTAAGGTGTCGGACTTCGGTGCTGGCGGCCGGGGTTCAATCCCAGGTACCGGCATAGATTTATCTGATTACCAAACCCTTCCTTCACCTCTGACAAGACATCTTGTGAATGTGAGGAATGCCAGGTCTTCACCGTGGTTCGGATTCCACGTTAAACTGTAGGTCCTCCATTTCATCTCACAATCACCCTAACATTACACATTAGCTTAAGTGCGTATAGCCCGAACGGGTAGTAAGACGCGGTGCTAATAATAATAATAATAACTTAAGTCGGGACGGACTAAATTTCGACTCCCTCATTTCCCAGAAGTCCGGGATGGAGATACAATCTCTCGTCCATTATCCATGGAATGGTGAAGGTATCTATGAATTATTTGCACAACAGATGTTCGAAATGGCTTCCCCCCATCTGTATGCACGCGTTGGCCTGTCTAAGGACGGACAGACCTGCATATTATCTTTGTACGCATGCGTGTTTCGAGGATTCCATAAGTGTGTGTGTGCGTGGAAGAGGGGGTGAGGGGAAAGAGGTGGCACGACGTGCAAAGAATGCTAAACAACCAACCTATCAATACAGTTTACTGATGGAAACCAACATTTTGGTCAATAGTGTTTAGTGACCAAAGACCACAACGCAAAAATAAAAATATTAGATTCAGCTAAGCTCATAATGAATTAGCTAAACAATAAACACAAGATATAATAATCTGTATATTATCCATTATAGAAAAAAAAAGAAGTTTTATGGCGTCAGTGATGTAGGCTCAACATCTTAGCTCAGTCGTGTCTGTTTACCTTTGTGTGTGCACCGCGTCTTACTCTGCCTTCATTTTCTTACGAATGGACACTTGGTCACCTTTTAGAAGATATATTTGTTTGGCTGCCAACAATTATGACATTTTACTAAATTATTAGTATTTTTTTATATAATATATTGATATTATTATTATTATCACTGCGTCTTACTACCCGTTCGGGTTATACGCCTTACGCTAATGTGTAATGGTAGGTTGATTGTGAGATTAAATGGAGAACCTACATTTTAACGTGGAATTCCGAACCACGGTGGAGGCCTGGCATTCCCCACATTCACAAGATGTCTTGTCAGTGGTGAAGGAAGGGTTTGGTAATCAGATAAATATGTGCCGTTGATAATATATATCAAAAATGAGAGCTACAGAGCAGGTGAAAATATACTTACAATATTAATATTATCATTGATATGTATTTCTGATATTAATATTTCGTCGACATATTTATATTATTAAAACTATAAATACTTAATTGTGTACACCTCATATGCATGTCCAATTATACTAAATTTCAGCGCCACACATTAATTACTTAACAATGGTACGCAAAAAGCATAAAATGTCAAGTTTTGACACCTTAGTTATAACTCGTGAAATGTAATGATTTGAAATGATTGAATAACTATTTATAACATATAATTATACACTTGTTAAAATATTGCAATAAAATGTTGATGGTAAAATGACTCTAAGCAAGTGACTTTAACAAACTTACACTTTGAGCGTGTTAAAAATGACACGTATCAAACGAAAAAGAACGTTGTAAGTCACAAAGTTGATACTCGTCGACGCTTTTCGTGTCCTACAATACACGTATTAGCGATTAGGCCTGCACTACTGTCTCTAATTTGGGAGGCTTGAATTGAATACCAATGAAGAAGGCTGTTTTCGTTAGAGGCTATTTATATAGCCTGATTTTGGTAGGAGGAATAGTATCAGCTAGTTACTAAAGGTACTAAAAAAAATTAATTTAACATCAAGTGATGTCGTCTGCTTGTCACTTTTGTTATTTCAATACCTATAAAATAACACCAATAATAAAGGGAAATGTTATTAATGTTGACCGCAAATAAATGTTTTGAATCTTTTCTATCGCTCCACTAATCAAAATCAGGGTATACATATTTTGTACAGGTGTTTATGCTATATTCAGTGGCTCAGGAACATGCCCTCCTTTTCACCAACCCCTACCTACTTTTTTTTTAATTTGGAGGGATAGAACGATTTAAGCCCTCATGCCCTTCCCACCCCAACATTCGTCAAGCATATTCAAAATAAAGGATTGAATTTATATTTAATTTTTGATAAAGTAATTAAATCTTGACGTGTTTTCTAATATGACTACCATAGTTTGCCGATAGTTCCACAAAACTAAACAAGATGCATTCGGTTTAAGTCAAATGTAGACCTATGTTTTAGAATTATGTCTGTATCACAGTTCTGCTACGTAGTCATAATGTTTGTTTTCTATCACTGAGTCTTGCTACCTGTTCAGGTTGTACGCAATATGTGATAGTTATTCTAATGGGGTTGGGATGAGGAACAAGAAGAGGCTACTGCTGACCAGAGAGTTGAGTTTGGAACTGAGGAAGAAACTGATTAAATGCTACATTTGGAGCATCGCACTGTATGGAGCAGAAATTTGGACTCTTAGGAAGATGGAAAAGAAATAGTTGTAGACCTTTGAAATATAGTGCTAGAGAAGACTGGAGAAGACCTGTGAAGATCAGGTAGACACACAGGATGGCAAATGAAGTACTATGAATAATGGGGGAGAAAATAGTCATTTTGGATGGGATTCATAGGCGCAAAACAAATTGTATCGGACACATCCTTAGGAGGGGTGACCGGCAAAATGCGCAAACGATAAAAGCACACATGAAAATTCCGCACAGAAAAAACACCATGGTCATAAATACACGGAAAAATCCTCACACGGAAAAATGACCACATTTGCATTTTTTTGTGTGGGCATTTATCCTCAACCTTTATGGTTGTGGGCTTTTTTCCGTGTGGGCATTTTTCCTAGAATTGCATCATATTACTAATGTGACCAGCTGTCATCCAATTCAGTGAATTTAAATGGCAAACCTATTTAATCTGACTAGCCGGTGACGGGAAGGTCAGAGTTCTAGTCTCGGGGTGGGTTTACTATAGTGTGTTTTTTTACCTAAATTGTTTCATCACTCTTACTCCACGCAAATACTGGTACGTTTCCTCTAAATATCACCTACCTTACGCCTAACCCAATAGCGTGGCTAATGCATATAATCCGAAAGGCAACCTAGACGCGATGAAATAAAAAAATATGGTTTATGAGAGGATTTCGAAAAATAAAATCATGTTTAAGGTGTACTGGTGTTTTCCATCAGATAAATTCTACTACTGTAACTTAAACGTGTAAACACGTGTTTTATAATCATTTTAAGATCGTAGATAGCTCCACTGTATTATTGTAGTCTAGTCGAGGCGGCACACTTCACTCCACATGGCTGCCGTTGAAGAAAATGGGACTTAAAATAATGAATGTTGTTTACTTCGTTTACACGCTTTCGAGCTATTTGCAACATAAACAAAATACAATGAAAGAGTTTAATTTTTGAGAAATGTACTCTCGGGCTCCGGAGGATCCTTGGAAGTGGGCGGAGATGATCATCTAAATATATTAAAAGATGGTTTAACGTTTATGTAACACTTATGGTAGAAAGGCTTATTAATATATATATATATA
>CABEEJ010005626.1:0-25134 GCA_901482245.1 Timema douglasi | reverse complement strand
CCCCCACACACACACACAGACACAGAAAAATGCCCATATGAAAATTGTTCAAACGAAAAATGCTCATGCGAAAAATTCTCACGGAATAAAAGCTCACACTAGAAGTGCGCACAAAGAAAAATGTCCATAGACACAAATGCCCCCATTCATATTTACTTTCTCATCAAGAGAGAAAGTATTGTAATCGTGGAAAAAATCAAAATCAAAAATTTAAACAAGAAAAAAATATTGCATTTTACAATTCTGTCAGTCTCCTTGTCTGTCTATGTATGTGCTCAAACTTGATATTTAATTTTTAAAAGTTTATAGCTTCGGATATTTTTTTTCTTTTTCATTTTCACTTTCACCCTAGCCCTCAAATTAAGGGTGATAGTACGTTTTTTTAAATTCCAATTTCGAAAATGGCTTTAACGATTATGATTGAAATTGATGTATAGACTATGTTTGACCTCCCAAATAAGTGAGATAATATCTTATACAGTATTTGGTTTTGGAGTAAAAATTAGTTGAAGGGAAATATACTGATGAGTAATTCTAGAAAATTCGAAATATTTTGAAAGCGGCTCTAACGATTTTATTCCAAATTGTTATCTGTGGTATGTATATCACTACAAAAATAAATTGTACGGAACTCCGCACGGACTTTCTCGCTCTAGTGTTTAAAAATATAGATATTTACTCAAATTCGTAATATAATATACACTAACAAACTGTGCTATAGTTACAAACAATTTTTTTGACTCACGGTTATAAACTTTATAATTTTATTTCCAAAGAATTAACGTCTTCATTTGTACATCTGGACCAATAAAAAAATATCGATATTGTGTCTCCAAGGGTCAACACTTCGTGTTAAAATGTTGACTTCCAGTTTAAATTTTTTAGAGTAATGGTCTTTATTTTATGTATTAAGTAGCCTTCTTATTAAACTACACCAGCATGTATATTCAACTTAAATGTATAATAAATATTAAATGTAACTCTATTTTGATATATTTTTGTATTTTATTTGAACCCTAAGCACTTGTAAATATGTGTTATGTTGTTGCACCAGGGCCAGAATTTTGATTACCTAAAATATGTCAAAAAATTATCCATAAAATGACACTAACAATTCCACAAAATTACTTTAAATTAACAAAAAGACCCAAAAAAGTTAATGTAAACTCAATGAATGCACAAGAATAAATCAAACGCGCACTTTACAAGTGGAGGAAACTAAAAAGTTACTAATGCAAAACCCCAATCAAAGTTGCATTCCGTTAAAAATTAGCCTTGATTTATAATATTTTATTGTGGGCATTTATCCAGGTGAGCATTTGTAGTATTATTAATTTTCCTTTGAGCATTTTTCCATGTGGACATTTTTCCATGTGCGCTTTTATCGTTTGAGCTTATTTACGGTCACCATATGATAAATGACCAGGAATCTGAGACCCAGATCTTTGGATTTATGCGCCAGTGTCTATGATTAATAATTCTAATTAAAAACATTGTTTCTCTTAGTTGTAAAAATAGAAAGTATGATGGAAGAAGACCAATGTGGACTCAGGAAAAGAAAAGGAACAAAATATGCCATCGGGATGCTGAGAATGACTTCAGAGAGAGTGATGGAAGTCAAAGAAGTCTATATTAGTTTCATCGACTGGTAAAAGACCTTCGACAGAGTCAAGTGGATTAAACTGATGGAAATACTAAAGAATATCTGCATCAACTGGAGGGACAGAAGGCTGAGTGCAATTTTGTATCTAGGACAGCGGTAGAAAGTGAGGCTAAATGATGGAGAGATCAACCGCGTGGAGAGAGGAAGAGAAATGAGATGGGGATGCTGTTTTTTCACCCAGTCTGTTCAACTTGTATAGTGAGTGGCTGGTCTGGGAGGCCTTAGAGGTACGTGAAAATTTCATGATAGGAGGACGCGTAAAACACAATTTCTGAGCGAATTTCCAGACTGTCCGCTGTTTGTGCAGTGGCTTATATGTACAGTCTATTTGTTTCACATCACTATGGGAACCCTGATTTGTATATGATTGTATACCAGTAAAAAAATATTTCGTTTTTGTTAAAGATAATAACTCAATTCTTATTTAAGTGGTATGGTTCAACAAATACATAGATAGCTTGGATAGAGGCCGTTTTAAAGTTATCGTCGTGGTGTGATAGGGAAAAATATACGCGTTGCTTTAAGTTAAATAACGAAAGTTCAAAATCCATGGAAAGTTGATAGCCTTTGACGAGTAAACCTTTAACAAGTAGGATGAGAAAGGCCTCATTCTATGTAACTTTTTCCAGTAAAAGGTTTTTGAGTTTTATGATCTACAGCCATCGCCGCAACGATCGACGACGTGTACCAAGGCAAGTGCCTGCTTGAAAAGTTTATTTCGAACAATTCTCGTGGTTAAATAATATAATGTGTATTTTTCTGTATGCTGGAACTAGTTCGCACTATCTATAACTTATAATGTATTTCGCTGTATTCTCATTATTAAACATTATCTTCTATTCTACATGTTAGTTTATTTATACGCCACGTGACAGAAACATGTGTGTATCATTATTGTAAAACTTCCTACCCGTGTTGGCAGTTAATTTGGTACTTCCGTTTCAGAAGTAAGTTACTGTGTTCGGCATTATCTTTTAAGTTTAGACACGACAAACTATACTGGTACTTCGATAGAAGTTTGTGATTTATTGGCACAAGAAATTGATGAATAAGAGCAGTTTTTTTGTTAAATCTAATCAACTAAAGAAATATGTTTTAACTAAGTCTGTCGCTTAAACGTTTGACGGTAAAATTTGTTACTAGCTCACAGACATCTATCTCTCACACATTCCTACCTTTTACTCAACTTTTGGCTCTAAGTGTAGCAGTTTTATGTATAAGACAGTCACGACTTACACATGTAGAGTCTGCTCGTTGGTATCGGTATAATTTATTGATTTCTATTTATTTGCTTCTCGCTTCAGAGGCGATGGACATTTAAATCTTGAGAGACACATTGTTGGCCACTATTACGGTTAGCTTAGTCTCTCTTCCAGTAAAAGTTACGTCCTCAATAGTATTGGTTTAAGCTTGTTCAGTAAGTTCACGTATTGTATTCTATCATTATATATCGTTACGACACAACATAATTTAGTGACACTGTCCACTATCATGAATATAAAGCACATGATGGCAGTGTGTATCATTTGAATGTCAAAAATAAATACTTAACGTGCTTCCATTAGTGATTCTAGAAATGGCTGTCCCGACAATGATAGGATAAAGTCATCACTTTACCTTACATGACTGTGATATGTATTAGCTCGAGCCCGGGTGGTCAAGGTTTGATGCTCTACTCAGTATACTAGAGCCATATTTTCTTTCTTCAGTCAAACTTCAGGACGTAAAAAGCTCATTTGTCTAAGGTGGCGATGTTAGAAAATTTTACCAAGCTTTTAGCCAATTTTTATACGTGTAGGCCTAGATGAGCCTAGGAGGGGGTCTATAATTCCAGAGGGGGTCCGGAACCCTACATACCCCATCCCATGAATAATGACGTATGTTCTTAAAATGTGCCCTCCCCAGCTTGTCACATATCCAACTCCCTTGTGTTACACAAGGCACGCGGACTAGACGTCAAGCTCATATATATCCTTGTTCATCAGTGCCGAGGACGTAGAGATGGATTTTCTTGTTCCGTTTCCAAATCTTCCCTCGTACAAATGTGAGCACACTTCCTCTAGATTCTACTTCCCTCGACCTTCCTTGCCTAATTAATGTAATATGTCGAAAGCCAATATGGGTAGTAGGACCTGAAGGACCAAAACATAATAATAATAACAAAAATAATAAAACAAATTAAGGAAATAACGTATTTATATTATTATTATTAGCACCGCGTCTTACTACCCGTTCGGGTTATACGCACTTACGCTAATGTGTAATGGTAGGGTGATTGTGAGATGAAATGAAGGACCTTCAGTTTAACGTGGAATCCGAACCACGGTGGAGACCTGGCATTCCTCACATTCACAAGATGTCTTGTCAGAGGTGAAGGAGGGGTTTGGTAATCAGATAAATCTGTGCCGGGACCGAGGATTGAACCCCGGCCGCCAGCACAGAAGTCTGACACCTTACCCCCTAGACCGCCAGGTCACCTTCATTTAAAAAGTTTCTCATCTAATCCCGCTATGCTCGTGACGGATATTCATCAAGTGTCAATATCACCATGTGAGGAAAATTAAACCTTATGTATCTACTGGAGCAATATTTTATTCAGGTCGAAAAAGAGTTTTATTTTAAAAACTGCAAAACACACTTCTCTTTTTAGCATCCCCCGTATCCCTCCCCCTACACTATCAACTTAATTAAAACCATGGGGAGAAATGCTTTCACTCAAACGATATTTATTGTCTCTGCCTTAAGTCACTCATGGACAGCACTATAATAATAATAATGTATAATTAGCATATTGTCTGTTTGGTTAACTAATACCTACTTTCGCCCAATTTCATGGAATGTGATTACATAACCCCCCTCGGAGTATGAGTGTAATCAGCAACATTGTCTCTACAGAGGACGATACAAAACAGTTGAAGTCTTGGGGGGGAAACGGGGCCGTGACCGACTACCCACTCACCGCACGTTGATACACGCCAGCGCTAATCTAAGACGCGTGATCTACATTGTTGGTCCAGGGTTATAATACCACCACAGCTGCTCCGAGAGATGTTGGTCAGCGGTCAAAGCCACCAAATACCCGCGTGGTGATTGGTCAATGGTGAGGCTCTATTTTCAAACAAGCTGTCTTGATATGATTACCAAATGAGAGGGATAAGTCAATAACTGTCTGGTTGTTTCTTTTATAGATAGTATAATATAATAGGAATAACTATTGTATTTACATTAAAACAGGTGTGACAAACTCGTTTGATCAAAAATTCCAGATTGAAAATTGAATATACTGAGGGGGCTGCATTTAAGAAATATACTATGTTCACCATCTTAAGTCAAAACTACTATATATTAAATTCTTACTATTACAAAAAGAAACAAAATATACAGTTTTAAAACGTTGAATCTCTATTTTTCCACATAAATTTTTGTCCTTGTAATAACAATCTTGCGTTGAAGTCACTTTCTTATTGATGACAAATGTATGTCCGTGAGTCGTTATCTCTTGAGGGTTTGTTCCTTTTCACAAGATAAAATAACAGCTATTCACATACTCACGTGCTGACTAACAATACACATATTTGGTACGCAGATTGAACAATTTTTTGGAAATATATTTTTGGTGAGTAAAGAGAAAAAAATGGGGTACATCGACCTCATTTGCAGGCTTCCGCGTATAATGACCAATTTCCAAATGTCATGCCTCTAATCGTTTATTTCTATAATGTTTATAACGAGATTAATCGGACTACAGTGCATGTTGGTTCATCCAAAGTTCAGATGGCCGCACTGAACCATGTATCGTACCTCATGCGGGTCACACAGAACCATGGATCGTGACACATGAGGGCCGCAAATTCTGCCACTCGTTTCTGATTCTCGGGGACAGTACCCTAAATGGGACAGTTGCAGTCCCAGACTGTTTTTTCTCCCAATTTTCTAAATAATTTTTCTACAATTTTAAATGTTACAATTAAAAATGTTTCAATCAATTCTGTTGCTAAAAAGTTTGAATGTAAAATGTGGCAGTGGTACACACTATCAGTGGTGACATAAAAAGCATACAATAACCGAACTTTCCGACCAAGACTACAATAGGCCCATGGCTTCTTTGGTGCTGGCTGACAACTTTAAAAAGCTACCAGGCCAAATTAAGTATACCTACGCTGAACCGAATGATCTGCAAAAACATGTGTTTAGCAGCTGTCACGTCTGACGGTCAAAATTTAGGAATTATACCTAAATGTTGACTGTCAGAAGTCAGCTGTGAGCTGTCAGTCAGCACCAAAGAAGCCATGGTGCTACTGTAACTGTTTAGGTTTACGTTTTAAATAAGAAATACAAGTAATTTGATTTGTCAATCAACCTCAATATTTCCTATAGCGTAAAATCTCAGTGCCAGTGTCCATTTGAACTGAGGGAAGAGGTATAAATATATTTTTGTCAGATTAATCTTTTTTAAATCTGTAATTGGAGGATATGAAACATCTACGATGTCATCCAAATGCTCATAATCTTCCCCATCCATTAATTGATAAGTTAAAACCAATAATAGTCTGAAAGTTTACTTGTATTGAACAAATAAATATGGTGTCTACTCAATAATAGTGCGTTGGTATTGCTAACCGTGTGTATATGCGCACAAAGATGCACGTTTAACCTGTTTTGGTGAACCAAGGATTTCCCAATTTACTACCCACAATTCAACGTGAATAGTTTACCTAGAAAGCAAGCTATGGTTTATATTTTTATGTTTGCACTTTGAGTAAGACCCTAACCAAGATACGATCAATGTAAGGTCTAATTCCTAAAGCTTTCCTAATTTTTGACTAACTGGATGCAGGCTAGTCCATTGCTTACTTGTTATGTAACGTATCCTATCATTTTAATTAGCATACAAACACAAACCTACAGGCTACATTCCATATACATCATTTAGAGATACTGTCCATAACAAGAGCATAGCGGTGGCCGCATTGTTTAATGCGTTACTATCGCAATAGACTGCAGAGGACGGGTAGATTGTAGCTCGATCTCAGCTGGGTGTACTGAGGGTAGTTTTCCCTAACTGGGGTCCCACCCTCTCTCCACGCAGATGCAAGTACACGTCATCTAAGTTGGACCTTTCTCATCTCTAATCCACTATCGTAATTAGTACATAGTCGTACAGCCCGAACGGGTATTAAGACGTGATGCTAAAAAGAATGACTATTGAGAGTTTAGCCATTTAAATGGCAACAACCTTTTCCGGCTCCCATCAAGGATTTTTAAATGCTGTCCACCTAAATTCCAAACGATTTTTTTTATGGTATGATACATTTGATGGATAGTGAGTGACATTACATCCAGTTCTGATCACCTGTATGTAGACTACCAGCCGCTCTTGTGGCACGGAGCGCTGCCTAGGGTAGATCTGCTATGGAGGGTGTCTACAGTAGCCCCATGGCTTCTTTGGTGCTGGCTGACAGCTGCTAAACACATGTTTTTGCCGATCATATGGTTCGGTGTAGGGATACATAATTTGGTCTGGTAACTTTTCAAAGCCGCCAGCTCTTAGCTGTGAGCCGTCAGTCAGCACCAAAGAAGTTATGAGGCTACTGTACATGCCTTACCCTCAATAAGATGAGGTGATGATGGATGGTTATTATGAGGTTGTGGAGTCGGGGTGAGTGTTAACCTAACTTAAGAATGTGTGTGTGAACAACCTTCTTAGTTCGAGAGGAGAATTGTTTGTTCTCAGCCGTAGAAAGTTATGGCAGAGTGGACAAACAAAGGAATGGAATGTACAGTAAAAAGTTTATATCGTGGATTAACTCTTCCAACTTTAGGTTTGCTATTCCAGAGGGCTACCTTTCAGGATACCAGCCAAGTATAGGGAAACTTGGGACAGCGGGTTTCTTTGGCTGCACCTTTTGAACGTGCACTATTTATAGACAAAAACAAAGCATATAAACAAGATATTGTGAAAGCTGGAAAATGACACCTGGGCGCGGGAATCGAACTCGGGACCTTTGGCTTAGTATGCCAAGTCTCTAACCACTGAGCTATCCAGGAATCGTCCCGTGACCAGGGTCATTCTTCACTCGTATTTTAAGGCAGAGTCTATGATGGACGTGCGGAAATTGTCGGCTACAAAATGTGTGATTTATTGTATCAATATCACGAGCTATCAGATAACGCAAACACTTTCAACTCAGAGTTGGCTTATTGCTTCCACTTGTACAATTATTATCCTAATAAAATAAATAACACATTGGTAGCCGATGATTTCCGCACGTCCATCATAGACTCTGCCTTAAAATATGAGTGAAGAACGACACTGAGCACGAGACGATTCCAGGATAGCTCAGTGGTTAGAGCATTGACATACTAAGCAAACGGTGCCGGGTTCAATTCCCGTGTCCAGGTGTCATTTTTAAACTTTCCGAATATGATATCTCGATGGAGAATTCCTCATAAAAAAGCATAAATAATAGCTTCGGCTATTTGATTCTTATATAAAGAAGACCTTAATCACTTCCATATCGTCCCATTTTAACACTTGGAATGGTGGTAGAAACTACCAGAAGAAGATATATTAACCAAACAAATATTAGCAAAGGAAAAACTACATAGAATTAAAAAGAGGGGATACAAATTATCCACAGAAATTTCAGTTCTTAATATAATATGGTTAGTTTTAAGGCGAATGAATAATTAACAACCTGTTACACAGTGTAATGCTGAGTGACTGCCTAACAATTTGTTGCACAGTTTGTTGTGATTGACTACCTAACAGCTTGTTGCACAGTGTAATGCTGAGTGACTTCCTAACAACTTGTCGCACAGTTTATTGTGATTGACTACCTAACAGCTTGTTGTACAGTGTAATGCTGAGTGACTACCTAACAACTTGTCGCACAGTTTATTGTGATTGACTACCTAACAACTTGTTGCACAGTGTATTGTGATTGACTACCTAAAAGCTTGTTGCACAGTGTAATGCTAAGTGACTACCTAACAGCTTGTCGCACAGTTTATTGTGATTGACTACCTAACAGCTTGTTGCACAGGGTATTGTGATTGACTACCTGACAACTTGTTGCACAGTGTATTGTGATTGACTACCTAAAAGCTTGTTGCACAGTGTAATGCTAAGTGACTATCTAACAGCTTGTCGCACAGTTTATTGTGATTGACTACCTAAAAGCTTGTTGCACAGTTTATTGTGATTGACTACCTAACAACTTGTTGCACAGTGTATTGTGATTGACTACCTAAAAGCTTGTTGCACAGTGTAATGTGATTGACTACCTAACAACTTGTTGCACAGTGTATTGTGATTGACTACCTAACAACTTGTTGCACAGTGTATTGTGATTGACTACCTAACAACTTGTTGCACAGTGTATTGTGATTGACTACCTAACAACTTGTCGCACAGTGTGCGCCTAGTATCGGGGATTCCACAACCGTTCTCTATTCTAGCCGTGTGCGCAGGTCGAGCGGCATTCCTTGCGAGGCCGATGTGGGAAAGGGGTCGGGTCGATACAGTCTCCGACAAAAACAAACACTACAGTTACACACAAAATGTGTTCAACACTAGAAATATTGTTTGTATTGTCTTACAAGAATGTTTCTGTCTTACGAATTAATTGATCTTTTTAAAGCTGGATTTTTTTTTTAAATACTTACCGATAGTGGATTGAACAAGCATGCTTTCAAAATCATCGGCTGTGTAGCTAAGGGTTTCAATGTTTACTATATTTTAATTTTTAAAAAAACCTCACATGCGAGAGGACATGAGCAAAATATCATTCTTATCTAGTTTTATCTGCCAGTAATGAGGAGGTAGGGGGTCGAATCCCACACGAGTGTATAAAGAGTTTGTATCACGTTGTTTCCGCCTCCACGAAAACACGGGTTCATTTCTAAATTCTACCTTGCTTCTCCTTCCTCCATGTGTAAATTCTACCTTGATTCTCCTTCTTCCATGTCTAAATTCTACCTTGCTTCTCCTTCCTCCATTTCTAAATTCTACCTTGCTTCTCCTTCCTCCATGTCTAAATTCTACCTTGCTTCTCCTTCCTCCATTTCTAAATTCTACCTTGCTTCGCCTTCCTCCATTTCTAAATTCTACCTTGCTTCTCCTTCCTCCATTTCTAAATTCTACCTTGCTTCTTCTTCCTCCATTTCTAAATTCTACCTTGCTTCTTCCTCCATGTCTAAATTCTACCTTGCTTCTCCTTCTTCCATTTCTAAATTCTACCTTGCTTCTCCTTCCTCCATTTTCTAAATTCTACCTTGCTTCTTCCTCCATGTCTAAATTCTACCTTGCTTCTCCTTCCTCCATTTCTAAATTCTACCTTGCTTCTTCCTCCATTTCTAAATTCTACCTTGCTTCTTCCTCCATTTCTAAATTCTACCTTGCTTCTCCTTCCTCCATGTCTAAATTCTACCTTGCTTCTCCTTCCTCCATTTCTAAATTTTACCTTGCTTCTCCTTCCTCCATTTTTTAAACGTTGATAGTCTTGAAGCGCAGTTGGTGTTTAGGGGGGGGGGGGATATATTTATATATCAATAACCTAGTGTATTCCTAATTTCTCTCGACGCCTTATAGAGAGAAGTAAAGTGGTAAAGTGTAATCGTCACCAAAAAAAATCAACCCCGAGATTTTGTTAAATGTCTACTACGTTTCATGACCCTTAGAAAGTGAGTAAGGTATTTTAGTGTTTCCATCTTATCTCGGCCTGGAACCGAAACCATTTTATTGATCGGGATAAAACTTGGTATCTGGCGTATTTAGAAGTTTTCCCCGAGTAGTTTTTGTAATTATAAATCTTACCCTAAAATTAACGTTAGGTAATTTACTGAAAGGTAAAAAGAAAAAGAATCAATTTTCTCAAAATATGGTCAAACCATTTTTAATAATTTTGTATCTAGGCATTTGTTTAACATTTCAAAGAATCAACTCTCATTTTCTCGTGGAAACGACTTTGAGGTTACTTCACGTTAGTATAAATGTACAATGTTGATGATAACATCTCCGCAACTATTTGAGATCCGAAATAACTTATCATCGTAAAGTTGTATCACCACAAAAAATAAAAATATTTTATTTGTACCATAATTTTATTAAACTAATAGCTTTAATAGTTTCTAAGATAATATGTAGGCTATGTTTGTTTTTATTTGTTATGCTCTTTGGTGAACAGAGATGTTCCTCTTTTCTCAATGTTTCTGTTACAGTGTATATTATTTCGTTTCACAAAGCTTAGGAAGTTTTATTAAATGTCACCCGCGTCGGTGGCGTAGTTGGCTAACGCGCTTGTCGTGTTGAGCTCGACTGCTGAGGACGGGGAGATCGAGGTTCGAATCTCGGTCAGGTGAACTGGGGGTGGTTTCTCCTAAATGGTTTTCCACTCTCCCTACACGCGAATGCGGGTTCACTTCCTCTAATTCAACCTTCCCAATTCCTAATCCATTAGAGTAATTAGTACTTAAAGCGTATAGCCCGAACGGGTAGTAAGACGTGGCGCTAATAATAATAATATCTAACAGACGTGAAACCTGTGAGTTAATTTACTTTCACGATGGTTCGATTCCGCTCTAGTCCACGTTTTGATCTGGGCCGGACCACGTGACCCGGAGGAACGTGTCGCCCCCTTTTGGACGTGACACCCTCGTTATCGCAGGGCTGAACGAGACGATGCTATGTAAATTGGGTCGATTGGAGGGATATTTTTTATTCATTTCGTAAATGAATGACAATTTTCCCTTAACCTACTCTAAATATTAAAACCAAGAACATTCTCCGTGGCGTCAGTCCGCTTTCGAGCTCTACCGACCGAGCGGCAGCTTCCGGCTGTAGAATACAGTGCCAACATTTGCGGATAGAGGGTGTCAAGTGGTCAGCACAACGGACCCTTCGGGCGTTAATCTCATTTTTCTAGATCAGAACTACTACTTTTCCAGTCAAGTAGCTCCTCATTTGTCCTCACAAGGCTGAGTTTGAGCCCCGTTCCAGACACCCTACTTTATAAAAAACAAAAGCTAGAAGCACTGGGGATCAAACCCGGAACCTCAGAATTCGTAACCAGGAACTCTGACCACTGGAATATAGAGGCGGTTCATAACATGAACATTCATAAATAAACTGTCTACTCTTCTTTGTGAGAGCTCATCCCACTCCACAGATAGAACCTACAGTAGCCCCACGGCTTCTTTGGTGCTGATTGACAGCTCACAGCTGACTTCTGACAGTCAACATTTAGGTATGTACCCAAATTTTGACCGTCAGAAGTGATAGCCGCTAAACACATGTTTTTGCAGATCATATGGCTCGGCGTAGGGATACATAATATGGTCTGGTAACTTCTCAAAGCTGTCAGTCAGCACCAAAGACGCCATGGGGCTACTATAGTTGATGAAAGTAATAACAGTTCGAACAAGACGTCGCAACGTGGTGCGATTTTCTGTATTCTACAAAACAAAAACAAGTGGGATTGAGACCAGTGAAAACCGTTTTACTGTAGTTTAAGAAGTACAAAATAATTGAAAAATAATTGTATTAAAAATTTTTAAAAAAACTTTGAAAAGTTTGAATTTTTAATTTCGTAGGACCTAATTAAGTAATCCCGGCCGGAATTTGAAACTCTACCTAACATCGGCGGCAATCCAGTCTATCGTGAGAGTTACGCGCTAGCCCTTGCGACCACCAATGGGTTCAACCAGGATAATAAATGTTGTAGGAAAAGAACTGGTTTAATTAAGTTAGTCATCAAAGAAACAACAACACCTGTAAAGTCCTCGTAGGTTCAAAGCTTCCGTAAATTGTTTTCATTTGAAACTTTCCCTCCCACGTCATTGAATCTCATTATGAACGAGAAGACTCAGCTGAAGACCACTTTAAAATGTCAGCCATGTCGAAACAACTAAAGGCTGAAAAACTAAACCTACCAGCTACAGACTGCGAGAAGGACTAGCACTACGTAATTGGTAATAAACTAAATATGTGGTAATAAATCATTTCTATGAATACTATATCATTTAGTTTTTCTTTTAGTTTAGTTAACGATCTGATACTTAAAAATGAAAAAATAAACTTATAATCGAAACGTCGTTGGGATTCATTTTCAGAGCATGCATCCAACACATGCCAATCAACTTTGTAATAGTCGGCTAGAAATAGTCAATTTACACCCACACTATCGCACGTGGATCATTTCTGATTGAACAATAATGGGGATAAAGAGTTACTAGAAGTTCCTAATAATGAACATTGTTGGAATATTAAATGATATTTGGATAAAAACTACATTGAAAAGGCCGTTTTCAACCAATTTAGAATGGTTTCAGGGTGACCTGGTGGTCTAGGGGTAAGGTGTCGGACTTCTGTGTTGGGAGTCCGGGGTTCATTTCCTCGGTCCCGGCACGGATTTATCTGATTACCAAACCCTTCCTTCACCTCTGACAAGACATCTTGTGAATGTGTGGAATGCCAGGCCTCCACCGTGGTTCGGATCCCACGTTAAACTGTAGGTCCTCCATTTCATCTCACTATCACCCTACCATTACACATTAGCGTAAGTGCGTACAACCCGAACGGGTAGTAAGACGTGGTGCTAATAATAATAATAATAATAATAATAATAATAATAATAATAATAATAATAACAACAAGGAGCTATTTAATTAATGTAAGTCGGCGGTTCCCAAAGTGTGCTCCGTGGAGTACCAGATGTAGCCACATTTAGCAAATCAAAACAATCCCATCCCTATCATTAGAATCTGAATTCACGGTCTATATACTTTATCGTTATTTTTTATGTCGTCACTTTTTTTTTGTAGCGGTGAAAATGGATTAAATACCATATCTATGTGGGTAACATAATATTTTGGATTAATAATACCTACTTTGAAAAGGTTATTAAATTGTGTTTCCTTACTTTAAGTTTTTTGTTTTTGTTTTTCGTTTATGTAGTTAAGTAAGTTCCTTATTTTTCTGAAATTAGCGGAGAAAATATTTTGAATGAAGTAAAACTTTATGTTTAACATGCTCAAATTCTTAAACATGCTTTTACGTCGCGAATACTGCTGTCATTCAGTTAAGTGCCTATGTATAGTAGCCCCGTGGCTTCTTTAGTGCTGACTGACAGCTCACAGCTGACAGTCAACATTTAGGTATATACCTAAATTTTAACTGTCAGAAGTGACAGCAGCTAAACATGTTTTTTGCAGATCATATGGTTCGGCGTAGGGATACATAATTTGGTCTGGTAACTTTTTAAAGCCGTCATCTCTCAGCTGTGAGCTGTCAGTCAGCACCAAAGAAGTCATGGGGCTACTGTAGGTACTAGGTGAAAGTATCGTAACCCTTATGCCAATTGATGTTTCGAGAAAACTATATTTAAAATTAAATTTTCAATGATTTTCAATTTGAAAAAATTAACTCGAAAAATAATTCGTACTTTTGTTATAGGATAAAGTATCGACAAACAACTTTAAAAGTGCAGTTAGGTAAAAAAAAAAAGTTTAAAAAAATCCAAATACGTGCCTTTGGCATCAGGGCAACGATAGTGCTCCGTGACGAATTTCTTTCCTGAAAAGTGCTCCGCGATTCAAAAAGTTACGGAACCACTTACATAAGTTATTTTAATTAGTTGCCTTCCCCCCCTCGCTCCTGAGTTTGACTGGGGTCAACCTTTGACAATATTGTTCAAAAACTCGCCAGAAGAATGTGAAGTTAAACTTATATTGGATGCTCGATTTGCTTGATAAAATTTGTTTTAGTAAATATATAATTTTAGTTAATAGTTTTAAAGTAGTTATGTTAGTAATATCAATATAGTTTATACTTTAAGCTGAATAATATACACTTCCAATGAGCATACGGAGAACCTTAGACTTATTCTCGAATCAACTTAGTAATAACCTTTTCACATTTCCAAAGACATGTGTTTTGTAGCTTTAAGAAACTTTTGAAACAAAATATAAATCTGGAATTTAGTAAATTAAATAATAGACATAAAGTATTCATTTTTGGTCAGAGTTGTCAACAACCTTACGTTTGCGTCCCACACCTTGGTTAAGACAGTGGCACGTCTAAATTCTGAACCACGGACTCCGGGCTTGATTTCTAGTGGAATAACTATACCCTGATTTTGGGAGGAAGACGGTTCTGGAAGGTTTAATTTAGCACCAGAATCCTTCTACATATATAGTAGTATTTTGGTAGAATAAAGATCCTTTCAGAACGCACTTCCTGCTACCGTTCTGGAAGATCTTTTATCCTACCAAAATTATGGTACAAAATAATGCTATAGGTTATTATACAATTGCTGAACTGATATTATAATCAACTGGTTCAGAAATTGGATATTAAATATTTTAAAAAAACTCCATGGTGTGAGCCCTCAAGTGAGCTATATCGACCAAGCGGTCGCTGCCATTATCCATGATAGTGTCCGCATTTGCGGATAGAGGGTGTCATGTAGTCAGCACAACGAAACATCCAGCCATTAATCTCAGTTTTTTAGACCGGAGATGCTCCTTGATTCAAGTAGCTCCTCATTTGTCCTCACGAGGCTGAGTTTGACCTCGTTCACAGATGAATTTTGGAAGCACAGGGAGTCGATCCTGGGACCTCTGGATCTGTAGCCAGGAACTCTGACCACTAGACAACAGAGGTTATAAAATAACCTATATTTATTTTATATATAAAATGCTCCTTCTCTAACAGATCTATTTACAAATAACCGACCAACCTAGTCCTTGCAACACAACGTCGAATGACTTGTCAAGTTTAAAATAGAAAGGCAATACTTAGCGTTGATTGATGTCAGACATGTGAACTGTGCTGGTGCAGACGTGTACCTCGAGTTACATTCGACACATACACGATGTGGAAATGTTTCAGCACAAGCTCTGAGCAGTTGAATTCGGTGCCAATGTTTCAGCACAAGCTCTGAGCAGTTGAGTTCGGTGCCAATGTTTCAGCACAAGCTCTGAGCAGTTGAGTGCGGTGCCAGTGTTTCAGCACAAGCTCTGAGCAGTTGAGTGCGGTGCCAATGTTTCAGCACAAGCTCGGAGCAGTTGAGTGCGGTGCCAATGTTTCAGCACAAGCTCTGAGCAGTTGAGTGCGGTGCCAATGTTTCAGCACAAGCTCTGAGCAGTTGAGTGCGGTGCCAATGTTTCAGCACAAGCTCGGAGCAGTTGAGTGCGGTGCCAATGTTTCAGCACAAGCTCTGAGCAGTTGAGTGCGGTGCCAATGTTTCAGCACAAGCTCTGAACAGCTCTAGTACGGTGCTATACTAAATACAAGACGACACCTACCTAGACCAGAATGTTATGGGCCTCCAGAAGCTTACCCACGAGGAAGTACATTTCAAGAAGCACATTAGGAAATCGGTGCGTGTAGTACGGTCCTTAGTACTCTCATCTGAGTTCAAACAAGACATTTGGGAAAAATGTCATAGCTTAACTTAACTGGACTGCCGAGGACGGGAAGATCAAGGTTCTAATCTCGTTTGGGTGAACTGGGGGGTTCCCTAAATGGTTTTCCACTCTCCCTCCACGTAAATGAAGGTTTACTACCTCTAAAATTCAACCTTTTAAATTCCTAGCCTATTAGCGTAATTAGTACTTAAGCGTATAGCCCGAACGTGTAGAAAGACGCGGTGCTAACTAAATAAATAAAACCACTGGAGAAAACCAGAAAGAAACCACAGTGAATTCATGAGGGGAAAGAAGAACTATAGCTTAGCTTAGCAATGAGTGTGAAACCGAGCTGACAAAACCATAGCACAGCATAGCATAGCTTAGCGTTCTGTGTGAACCGGTCTCAACCAAACGTCAACCGTTCAGACGTCAAGTTACCTCAACTCGGAGAACGTGATTAGTTTCAAAGAAACATAATTTTCACATAAGAACCTTCATAAATTTAAGAGTTGGTTCGAAAGTGGAGTCTCTTTTCTGTTCATTCTTACATTTTTTGGGTAAATGTCTGACTATATGTGGATTGCCAGGGCTAGAGGCAGCATATCATTTGTTTGGTTGTGTCAAATTATCCGGCTTTTTGTCACTATGTGGTCGACAAAATTACCCCCAATTATTCTCGACAGTCGTGGAGCTGTATTGTAGCTATACCACAGTACAGTCCGTGTCTGTACAAAATCATCCAATTAAAACATACACTCTTTAGATACATGTTCGGTTATACAATGATGACCCACTCTGACGGTTTGAACAAGAGCCGTATTTCTGTTGGTGACCTGGCGTTCTAGGGGTAAGGTGTCAGACTTCTATGCTGGCGGCCAGGTTTCAATCCTCGGTCCCGGCAAAGATTTATCTGATTACCAAACCCTTCCTTCACCTCTGACAAGACATCTTGTGAATGTGAGGAATGCCAGGCCTCCACCGTGGTTCGGATCCCACGTTAAACTGTAGGTCCTCCATTTCATCTCACAATCACCCTACCATTACACATTAGCGTAAGTGCGTATAACCCGAACGGGTAGTAAGACGCGGTGCTAATAATAATAATAATAATAATAATAATAATAATAAGAGCCGTATTTAATAGTTAATTTTCAGATCCACCATTCAACTTGAACTTATTTATATTCTAATGTTGCGAGAACTCAATCAAATGTGATAAAATAGATCGGAACAAAGATGGTTAATAAAGTATATATAATATAGCAGTGAGATATACCAGAAGAGCAATACAAAATGAAAATCATAAAGAAATGATTCATAAAATTAACATAAGTAATAGCTTAAATAGCCCTTGTTAAGTTACAACATATTAAAACAGAATGAAAAGTAATTAGGCTCATGAAATTGAATATGTATTGATTCCCTCCTTCTAAGGAGATTTAAAACAAGTCCAAACAACTTTGCCTACGTGTGAGATTTTAAAGCTATTTTGCAAAGCGGGTTGCATCTTAACTTGACGCACCTAAGAAGTCTAAAGCGCTATCACAATTAGACACCAATGTACAAAATAGAGAAAGAGAAGAAAATTAGAAGTTCACCCTGCGTGGCCTCTTTTTTTTATCTACTGATAACACTTCTCCTCTTCCTCTGACGAGTTTAAACTGTCACCCTAATAATTATTTGCCCCTTGAAAATATTGACTCACTTTTTAAAATTACTCTTTTCTTTTGCTACCATTGTTGTATTTAATCCACATCCTGACAGGGATATTCCTACAGGTCATTTTCATTTAAAAGCCAAATAACCTACCAAATGATATTTGATTTATACTAAATAAGTTAGGTGACCTGGCGGTCTAGGGTTAAGGTGTCGGACTTCTGTGCTGGGAGCCCGGGGCTCAATCCTTGGTCCCGGCACAGATTTATCTGATTGCCAAACCCTTCCTTCACCTCTGACAAGACGTTTATTAATCACAACTTGTGAATGTGTGGAATGCCAGGCCTCCACCGTGGTTCGGATTCCACGTTAAACTGTAGGTCCACCATTTCATCTCACAATCACCCTTTCATTACACATTAGCGTAAGTGCGTATAACCCGAACGGGTAGTAAGACGCGGTGCTAATAATAATACAAAATAAGTTTATAAAATAACTACTTCAAGATAGAAATAATAATTTTATGACACTGTAGGACTATTTTAACAATTATTTAAGAATTTATGGTTTTGGTTTTAACCCTAGATCCTAAAAATTCGATGAATAAGGCGTAACACGCCTTGGTGGCGTAGTTGGCTAACGCGTTGGTCGTGTTGAGCTCAAATGCTGAGGACGGGGAGATCGAGGTTCGAATCTCGGTCGGGTGAACTGGGGGGGAGTTTTTTTCCTAAATGGTTTTCCACTCTTCCTCCACGCAGATGTGGGTTCACTTCCTCTAATTCAACCTTCCCAATTCCTAGTCCATCAATGTAATTATTACTTAAAGCGTATAACCCAAACGGGTAGTAAGACGCGGCGCTAAATAATAATAATAATGCGTAAATTCAATAACATTGGAAACCCTATCTTGACCTGCTGTGACGTCACATGTAGGCAACCTCCTTAAAGCGCTACTATAAGACTAGTTGACAAAAGTGGGAAAACTAGTGACATAAAATGGCAAAGATTAAAAAAAATTATATTAAGTCTAAGATAAATGACAGTTACTATTATGTTTTAGAAATGTTGATTTTATGAATTACTAGTAATAGTCTCTCATTGCTTAGATCTCATTCATATGTTTTGAAAATACTTGTTATTAGTATATTGGGAGATTGGTGTACACTCGACCGAGACGAGACTATGAATACAGCCCTAATACTTACAGTAGCCCCGTGGCTTCTTTGGTGCTGACTGACAGCTCACAGCTGACTTCTGACACTCAACATTCAGGCATGTACCTAAATTTTGACTGTCAGTAGTAACAGCTGCTAAGCAATTGTTGTTGTAGATCATATGGCCCGGCGTAGGGATACATAATTTGATCTGGTAACTTTTCAAAGCCGTCAACTGTGAGCTGTCAGTCAGCACCAAAGAAGCCATGAGGCTACTGTAGATAACTTAACGTAGGCCACAACATCCATCCTTAGTGCTAGGAATATGTACCATCCTTAGCGTTGTCCCTCATATATTTCAATCTCGTACACATACACTGTATCCTTGATCACGTGATATTGTATCAGCTAATGGGAAAATATAATTATAAGCCTACATATTCAATAGTAAATGTTTCAGCAAATTCAATAAATACAGTCAACCGTTTCACAGAACACAGTTATGAATTAACGTCCAGGGGGCACTTTAAATATCTCAAATAAAATAATAAAAATGATGCACCAGTTATTATTACCAGCATGGGATTCCCGCATATTTATTATTATTATTAGCACCGCGTCTTACTACCCGTTCGGGTTGTACGCACTTACGCTAATGTGTAATGGTAGGGCGATTGTGAGATGGAGGACCTACAGTTTAACGTGGAATCTGAACCACGGTGGTGGCCTGGCATTCCCCATATTCACAAGATGTCTTATCATAGGTGAAGGAAGGGTTTGGTAATCAGATACATCTTTGCCGGGACCAAGGATTGAACCCCGGCCGCCAGCATAAAAGTCTGACACCTTACCCCTAGACCACCAGGTCACCTCCCGCATACTTACACCAATTGGATACATTTGAAGAACATGAAAACAGCCTGAGGCAATGCACAAACATTTGTGTGGAGAGAGATCGGGATATAATTTAGGACAGTTATTTGAATGCGAGGTTAATGTAGGCCATGCCTGCATGGTTGTAAAATACACATTCCTGGTGATACCGCAACTAAGATGACGATAGTTTAGTTGGGAGGAGGTAAAAGATATTTGTAAATCAATCAACAAGATGCAAGAGTTTAGTCTATAAAGGGTTTTCATTGCATTTTAGATTTTATAAATTGTGTGTTTGACTTAGTCGTGTGCATTTATTACAAGTTAATGTTTAAAAAAATATCTAGGTAAATTTTTTGGATGTTCAGGTCATTTTATATGTCATTTTTATTGCTCATTTTAGGTCGTCAATACGGTCCCAGGTCATGAACATAATGAAAACTGAACAAAAACTTTTTTTTAGGTTAAAAGAAAAAGTACTGGTCAAATTTCGCGATACTCGTAACCAAAGTTTCAAGGACTATTCAGCAGATATATTGAAGCAATATGGAAATGTGAGTTAGGCCAGCTCTTGTCCGGTCAATCAAAGGCAACATACTACCATCTCTGTGTGGTAACAGATGGTAACACGCGGGGGTTCTCACGGTAGGACATGCACTTCCAGCTACGGTGGGAACTTGGGGGAACAAGTTCTGTAACTGAGCCGCCTCTATCTCCTCATCCTGGTACACTGGAGCGTGGAGCCTCTTCAGACTATATCCTCAACAACTGTAGGGAGAGGAGGGCCTTTCTTGATCCTAGTTTATACTATCCTCAACAACTCTAGGGAGAGGAGGGCCTTTCTTGATCCTAGCTTATACTATCCTCAACAACTCTAGGGAGAGGAGGGCCTTTCTTAATCCTAGTTTATACTATCCCCAACAACTCTAGGGAGAGGAGGGCCTTTCTTGATCCTAGTTTATACTATCCTCAACAACTCTATGGAGAGGAGGGCCTTTCTTGATCCTAGTTTATACTATCCTCAACAACTCTAGGGAGAGGGGGGCCTTTCTTGATCCTAGCTTAGACTATCCTCAACAACTCTAGGGAGAGGAGGGCTTTTCTTAATCCTAGCTTAGGCCATTTTCTCAACCAAATGTGCAAAGGTATCCTTACTAATTTCCAGGATTCAACAATATTTTTCTAAAAAAATATATAATTACAGTACGTTTGCTACTTATGCCGGGATCACCTTCAACTTAACGTTCCGTAACATGAAGAAACAATGTTTGATAATAATTCACCTAACGTGAATGTGGCCTTAGGTTAAGTTATTATTAAAGTCGTGTAGATGTGAAGCGGCACTTCAACCTAGCTCATGGAACTACTTACGACCTGGTTGTTGCGACCAGGATGACAGAACGTCAAGCATTGTTCTTTCTATGGGCGACCACTCAAGAGTCGCTCATGATTGCGACCAAGTTGCTGTCTCTAGGCTGTAGTCACTTTGTGGTGTATACGGTATACCTCCCTCTTAACAAGGCGTTGCGTGCTTGCGCCCTAGTTGTAGAGTTTTATCGTCTAGATCGGAAATATTCAACCTGGGGTACGCGTAGCTCCGAGGGTACGTGAATGTCTCAGGGAGTACGTAATATTTAAAAAGATTAGTACTGTATATAACTTACATATTAATTAATTAATGATAGACACTGAATAATCATGGACATATTTAGGGTTAGCCACAAGAGACTCTGATATAAGAACATGTCATATGAGAGCGCCATTTTTTATCTCTATCCCTCTCTCTACTAGATATAGATTATGTAATACTAGCAAAAGTACATCTGCAATGGATTGCGTGGTTACCCCGAGCAACACTTTCCGTACTTCAAACAGACAGAAAAATATATCTTCATTTTATTTCTTCCGGCGCAGTATTTAATTAATTTCAAAAAAATCAAATCAAAATTTTAAAATTCCGGGTTTGAGGTGTACAAGTTCGTACACAGAGGATAGTAATATTTAAATTGCAAACCTCTTCGTGTGGTAGATATCACACACCACTCATCACAGAAAAACAAACCCTTCATTTTATTATTATTATTATTATTATTATTAAGTCCTCCATTTCATCTCACAATCACCCTACCATTTCACATTAGCGTAAGTGCGTATAACCCGAACGGGTAGTAAGACGCGGTGCTAATAACAATAATAACGATTATATTTGGGGGTAATTGAATAAAAAAAGGTTGAATACCTCTGGTCTAGAACAAGTCGCAAATATGGCCGTAGTCTTTATTTGCTTATTTATTTCAATAATTCAAAGAAAACACCCTAAACATTGAATCAAAGGTAAATATTAATAAGAAATCATGTCAATAAACTTTGGAGATTAGATACTAAAACAAAAATACAGTTTGGTTGATCATGGGAAGAATAGTCTTTGGATGAATTAACTAACTATAAGTATTTTTTTTATATTTTTTATATTTTTCTTATAGATGGACATTTGGATCACCTTTAAAAAATACAAGTATATTCCATTCACCGTAGGAATTGACTTCTGAAAGGCCTTTTTCCCTACCATAAATCTACTATATAGTAGGATATTGGTAGGAAAAAAGGCCTTTCAGAGAGTAATTCCTACCGTGAATGGAATATATGTAAATTTTTTTGCAGCTAGCATTGCCGTCGTTAACATTTAATTATATTATTGTTATTTTAAAAGTATTGACTATCTAGAATCTAGTGGTAGCCGCATAGCACGCGAATACGTGAAAGTAGAACCAGTTATTTTTCTAGATGCCATGTTCATTAGTTAGAACAATGGGGTATATATGACTGTGTGGACAAGCGAGCCATAAAATTTTTATTACATTTTGTTCTTTCTTGAATTATTTTTTTCTTCGGTCTACCAAGTTGCAGATGGTTTAGCGCTACAAAAACAAAATGCCAAATCCCAGAGGGCGAAGATTGGTGGATCACAAATGGACATCAGTCAAATTTTTGGTAATAAAATAAAACTTGTAGCTTTATCTATTTTTTCTCTGCGTTTCACTACTGAATTTTGGGAGGAGGAACCTTTTAAGGTGGGAATGTAGGGTAGGCGATAAAAAGGCCAGTGTTTATGCAGTTTTTATAGCAAAACTTTTGTTTAATTTTCTTCACATGTTGAAATCATCAGTTGTTGAATGTCATGAGTATGCCGGCATTAGATGAGAAACTTTTTAAATTAAGGGAAAAAGTTGTCATTAAATTCCAGGACACCCTTGACAGATATTCAAGGACTGCTGATATCACCAAGTGAAGAAAATTAAATTCCCTGTTTGTACTGGAGCAATGTTTGATTTATTTTGACAACAAAAACTGTTTTTATATAAAAACTGCAAAAACACTGGACTTTTCTCGCGTTCTTTACATCCTCAACTAAAATTCAAACATATTCTTTGTGGCCCAACATTTATAACATTTTACTTTATTATTAGTGTTATTTGGTATTGATAATACCTATCAAAGGTGACAGCTGTATATCACATAAATTGACGTATGAATATATGAAAATATATCTAGTGACTTTTCTAGCAGTCAGATAAGGCTCCTCAGGTATAAATATCAGAATGTACCCATCCGGGCTTTAAGCATTTTGCTACAGACTAAGGATGAGGAAGATATAACTTTAAATATACCCGCATTTTCATGAAAGTAGAGTAAGAAACCATTTAGGGGAAGAAACAACAAAAAGAAAACGAGCACAACCAGTTGGGATTTGAATCCTGACCTCCCCGTCACCAGTAAACCAAACTAGATGAAGTTATTACTCTAGAAACTCGTTTAACCTAATTTGAAGGAGCCATGTTCATTTCGAATAATGGGTAATTTTGCGAACTTTTCCCAGTTAGGGACGTCAATTTTTGAATATGCGCTCTATGTCATAGAAATAACACATTTATTTACAATCTGACAATATTAAAAATAAGATATGTTTTTGTTTGGTTTCAAACAGACAGAATAAGGCCTACGACTTGATAAAAAAAAACT
The DNA here is from genome assembly GCA_901482245.1 of Timema douglasi. Classification (NCBI taxonomy): domain Eukaryota; kingdom Metazoa; phylum Arthropoda; class Insecta; order Phasmatodea; family Timematidae; genus Timema; species Timema douglasi. The sequence continues at coordinate 1,356 of CABEEJ010005626.1, read as the reverse complement.
AGTTTTGTTTTGAGACTGTATAGTATAATATTGCTCTTTTTTTAACAGAAACTGTAGCCCAACTGTTCTGTCTTTTTTAGAACATGATTGTAATCAAAGCGTTTCAGTTAATATTAATACAGGGCTTATTTTAGTCGATAGGGTGTTTCTGATAAATCGGAATTTAGGATATTCGTGATTCGGATACACGGTTTTCTAGAGTATTTTAAACCCCAATAGAACGAGACAGATTGGGACTCACCCCTCCGGTTCCTCCAGTAAAACCTCCAGAGGGCGTACCAGGCGGCCAGAAGCAGTAGGCACACCAAGAGCGTCCCTAACACGGCGCCTGCGACGCTGCCGGACGAGAAACACGTCGCTTCCTGCGCCGCCACCCCCACCAGCGTGGCGGCTAAAAACACGACGACGTCTCGACCCATCGTCCTTCAGTATGGTTTCATCCTGGTGAACGACGGGGGGGAGGGGGAACAGGTTTTGGTCGTTAAGACTCTGGGGACACTCGCGGTATCTTGAACACGCAGCAAATATTGTAACCCATGCAAGTTTTATACAGTTGACACCTTGGCCTTCAACTTTGCACCTTCCTTTCACTCGGCAAAGTTGGGGCGACGCTCATTACAGTAGGTAAACTTTACGGGAAGTTTAGTCACGTGGGAGGTGAGCAATTTCCTATCAATACATCCAAGAAACAAAAATAAATATCGATAGCACACAAATTAAAATTTATACATCACACTTTTAAGTTAAATCTATAGAAAAAATCCTTATGATTTCTGTTAAAATTAACTTTTTAGGTTCGACGTTCAGTTTAAAAAATTATTGCTACATATTCATACACCGATTTTCCTTTAATGTTACTATCACCTGTTTGCATTTTCCGACACTAAACAAACACGAAAGTGGTGTAAACAATCTTTCGTTGAGTTTTCAAAAGTAAGACATTAATTTCTTTCGAGAAAGTCTTTTAACTGTTGACAGTTCACTATACATATTTTTTTTATCATCCCAGTCACTCTTGTTTCTTGGAATAAAACCCGAAGCGACAGATTGTGTTTTTGTTGTGTGTTCGTTTTTTTTAACGGTGGTGTTTCTATGGTGACGGAGCAAACACTTGTTCTCGACTGGTATGTTCGCAGTCTGTCGCAGCCAGCCAGCCTGACTGGGCTTGGTTGGTTCTCCTGCGGCCTCAAGGTCGCATGGCATGGCGGGAAAAATGTTCCTCACCTTGTAGCCCTTGGGCATGGAGCGCTCCCACCTTGCTGCATACATCACGTGTGCGTTCAACTTGACGCCAGAAAGTTGGTTACTGTTTGTTTACATTCGACTGGGGCGATCAATGGGTGCCGCTCATGGGTT
>CABEEJ010005625.1:0-47986 GCA_901482245.1 Timema douglasi | reverse complement strand
GGTTTGGTAATCAGATAAATCTTTGCCGCGACCGAGGATTGAACCCCGGCCGCCAGCACAGAAGTCTGACAACTTACCCCTAGACCACCAGGTCACCGTTGGAATTAGAATAAATACCTTCCCTCCCTGTCATCGTCAAACCAGAAAAAACGAGATTAACGATTTTGTTTGTGGGTAGCCCTTTTTTTTATGAGGATGATTTGAAAACTACTGTGACCTATGAACTGACGGAGGTAAGAAATGCGACCCGCCGTCGATTGTACAATGTAAGACCTAAGTCAATGGTTTCAAAGACCACTTCCACAAGTTTCTGGCAACCCAAGCTCAGCATCGATTGTGTTGCAGATGGAATTTTAAGTCTTAAAGAGTGTTTAATTGAAGATTTTTTTTATGAGCGCGTCTTACTATTTATTCGGGTTAAACGCATATATGATAATTAATCTGATGGTGTGGATATGATAAAGGAAGCATTTTAGAGGTAATAAACCCGCATTTTCATAGAAAGAGTGTGGGAAGCCATTTAACACCCTAAGTAGACCCGACCGGCATTCGATCCCTTATTTCTCCGTCATCAGAATGCTAGTCCAACAAGAGAGTGACCCCCTAGACCAGGTGTCTCCAAACATTTGCTATGTGGGCCACATAATATATTTTACACATTTTTGTAGGCCAAAGTAACGTTCACTCGTTCTTCAAGTAGCATTATTCTTGCCTTTAATGCCTTGGCATGCGCAAATAGATTACAAATCAAATTTGTTTCAGTATGCAAATTTAGATTCAAGTCATATGGCCAATCAAGTCTATAAAAAAATTACACTTTCCAGGGTCAGTCAGTGTTTTATAAAAGTGATTGACGTTGATTCTTCTATGTGAGAAATGAATCAATTTATATGTAATAAACAATATTTTTAATTATTAGTCAATATAATTACTTTTCTAAAAAGTAGGTAACATCGTTCGGGACTTTCCTTCTATAACCCTCTGCCGGGAGATTTGGACCTACCTAAAAATCGTCACAGTCAAGCCGTTCTATTGTCGGTATAAGGAATGGCACCGGCGACTGAAAATGAGGGTTTGCAGTTCCAACAGCACTCTGGCTTTATGTCATAGGGGAGAAGCACGCGTACGGACAAGATCTGGACATGTCAAATAAACTGTGTGGTTAATAAATAACGAAGAGAAACCATTAATTTGTTTTTTGATAAAATCTTGGAACGGGCCGGATGTGGCCCGCGGGCCGTGGTAAGGAAGCCCCTGCCTTGGACTGTTAGGCCACTGAAGCTGATAGTGAAATTATTGAACGCATAATTACGCTTAGCCATAAACATAACCTTAACCTAACCCGGGTTGTATTGGAGGGTCGCCGATTGTCCAAACGGGTCGGTCATACCAATGAGGAGGATATACACTTTGTTGTCCCCAATTTAAGACTTAATAGTTTTTCTAAGAAAACGAAGAGGAGATAAATTTATAGCCTGTCATGTTCCTTAGTCTCGTTGTTAACGAGCTGTTTGTGTTTGATTAAAAAGTAGGTAAATTACATTTTTAACCTCCCGTGAACATTTGTAACATTTTTTGAAAAGGAATTCTGAGGTGGAGACATAAATTAATAAAGACGTGCTTTACCTTGCTCCTGGAAAATATTTAATGGTATACCGATACCGATTCAATGGCCGAATGGTATATGACGTCGCTCTCATGTTTGATTTTACTGCTGATGACGGGAATATTGAGATTCGAATCCCGGTCGGGTCTACTGAGGATGGTTTTTTAACAAAATGGTTTCATACTCTACTTCTGTGCAAATGCGGGTAGATTAGCTCTAAGATTATTCCTGCCTCATCCTTACCCCATTAGATTAATTATCAAAAATGTGTGTAACCTGAACAGGCAGTAAATCGCGTTGATGAAAAAATATATTTAATGCTAGCTTAATGAGATACTTTATATATATTTAGTGTGTATGCTATGAAGCTTCACGTCAAATATTTTAGAATGCTTTACAAATAAAAATAATAGCATAGTAGTCTTTCCATCCTCGTATATCCACACGTAACGGCTGTTGCATGCTCTAACCTGTCACACCCGTTTCGAATCCTGGTCAGGTATACCTAGGGTGTTTTTTTCCATTAATATTTTATCACTCTTCTTCCATGAAAGTGAGGATGCATTAATTTTTGAATTCTACCTTTCTCATATCTATACCATAAGCGTAATTTAATATACACAAAAATAAAAACAGAACATTTTAAAGAGATACTGAGAAGAAAATATAATCGAAATTTATTTCACAGTAAGCTCTTAAAAAAAAATATATATATATTCTGTTGTCGGTATAAGGAATGTCGCCTGCGACTCTAAGGCACCAAATAGTTCTAAATGCACACACATTTTCTAGACTAATACAAGGTTGTACCGACAATCTAATAAAATTTAAAGATTATTTGTAGAACTCACAACCAGAATTATCCAATTCTACCAATAAGATAAAATTGATACCATCTGAAAAAAAGTTACAACCTTAGTATACACCTATTGGAGTATTAATATTTAGTATATATATATATATATATATATATAAAAGATGCAATGAAAAATGTTTTTACTGACTTTTGTTTTTGTTTTCAATAGTCCCAAATAATAAATTTTTTTAAAGTTAAAGTTAAATATTCGTTTGTTTTTGGAATGTCAAATGGAATAAATATTTACAAAGTTAAATAGATTAATTTGTCATAATATCATGGTAACAAGCTCAAATATTAATAAAATAAAACAATGATAGTCAACTTAAAATGAATATAACATTTGAAATAAAAAATAAAACACTAAATTTTCTCATAAATATAATACTAGATTATTCAGTCCAGATACATTCAATAAACAAGTGAAACTTTAAAGCCTACGTAGTATATCCATGACAAAGAAAAGGCGAAACGGGTTTACCTGTATTTATTTAGTTATTAAAATAAATCTCATACTTAATTTCTGCACGTGTCCGCCATAACAAGGCCATCTCTGGGAGTTTATGGGCATATCTTATGCAGGCGTTCATTCAGAAATTCTTTCCTGGGTAATAAAACTATGTTATGTGAACCTTTATAATCTTTTGACCCCTAGACAGTCTTACATCCTTGTTGTGATATTGAGTATTTAGTAAGAGACGTCACCCTTTGCCTCATAGGCTATGTTATTGGTTTAAAGTAACGTTGGTGGAGGGGTTCCATCTTTCATAAAGTGTGTAGAACATTATCTTGTACAGCTATGGTCATAAAGACTCGTAAAAATAATATTTCTAACTATATGGTGACTTAAGCTCTGGCGTGAAATTGATATTCTAAACTTGTAAAATGATAGCACCTATCACCCTTTAATGAAACCGGTTGTACACCACTTAGTAAGATCGGTCATTCGACATAATAGGCCTAAGCCCACGCCTCACCCAGGGACGTAAACAACTACATAATGTTTTTGAGATTCATCAACTTAATTAAGGAATAATACAACTTCAACATATAAACACATATTACATAATGAATAATTTAATTAAAATAATTTAGCATTCGAGTACAAAGTTTCATATAACTAAAGAAATGAAATATTAAAAAATAAAATTCTTGAATAGCTTGTACAGGGCTGATAAAAGTATCTGGGAAAAATGATAGAGTTGTACAAATCAGGGCATTTAGTTTTACAGAAAAAAATTAGTGAGAAGACAGGTAAATTTAAAAAAGTCACTGGAATTTTCAAATATTTATCTATAATTCGTGTAATTTTACGAAGAGCGCCGAAATGTTTATTTTTTATAAATATTATTTCAAGAATTATATAGTACACAATGAAGATAACGTTATTTTTTAATTTATAGCTTTGCAGGTGACCTGACGGTCTAGGGGTAAGGTGTCAGACTTATATGCTGATGGCCGGGGTTCAATCCTCGGTCCCGGCAAAGATTTATCCGATTACCAAACCCTTCCTTCACCTCTGACAAGACATCTTGTGAATGTGAGAAATGCCAGGCCTCCACCGTNTCCTTCACCTCTGACAAGACATCTTGTGAATGTGAGAAATGCCAGGCCTCCACCGTGGTTCGGATTCCACGTTAAACTGTAGGTCCTCCATTTCATCTCACAATCACCCTACCATTGCACATTAGCTTAAGTACGTATAACCCGAACGGGTAGTAAGACGCGGTGCTAATAATAATAACAATAATAATAATAATAATAATATAGCTTTGCATATTAAATCCTAAGAAAGTACATACTTTTTGTTTGGAAAACCTGGAAAGGTCAGAGAATATAAAACTTAAAAAATGTATCAGCCTTCTCTTAAGCTAATTACTAAACTTTTAATTTGCATCAAACATAAAAGTCAAATGTGTAATGGTATTGTTAGTTAATTAATGTATTTATATTACAATGTAACTATACAAATGTAAAGTAGGCCTATGCTGAAGAAAGATCCTCAAAACAAAAAAAGACATTTTCTGAAGGATAGAATACATCCAAAATTTATATTTAATAATATGTTAAAATATTTTTATTGATTAAATAACTAAATCTTTATTTAGTAACAAGTTAAAAATTCAATAAAAAAATAGCTGAACAATTATTATTTATTAAAAGTTATAAGAATATTACTTACATTTTAGCCTTAGTGTGTTTACTTATAGGGCTACAATAAATTTAAATTAATATTTAGTGCGAATTACGTCCTTTCACAGATAGTCATTTATATATATGATTTAAAATTTCACTTAAAAATTATGATCATACCAAGGACATAATGGCTTTGCGCTATTTGTATGCCAGTGAGTTACCGAGGTGTATCCAATACCCAAGGTCATACATTGTTCATGGGGACTTAATAATAATAATATAATTATTATTATTATTATTATTATTATCACCGCGTCTTACTACCCGTTCGGGTTATACGCACTTACGCTAATGTGTAATGGTAGGGTGATTGTGAGATGAAATGGAGGACCTACAGTTTAACGTGGAATCCGAACCACGGTGGAGGCCTGTCATTCCCCACATTCACAAGATGTCTTGTCAGAGGTGAAGGAAGGGTTTGGTAATCAAATAAATCTGTGCCTGGACCGAGGATTGAACCCCGGCCGCCAGCATAGAAGTCTGACACCTTACCCCTAGACCGCCAGGTCACCTTTCAATAATAGAGATTTGGAGCAATGAGTTAAAGTTATTTTCGCGTATCACTTTGGAACATTTTTAAATTGTTTGAGTTGGTGATAACCAGTACTGAAACTAGATAGTATCAAATAAATAAAACATCGGTAATGCACGTCATAAAACTTTGTATTGCTACAAAACTAATGTTTACGATTATTGGCGTCTCTGTCTGAAAAAGTTTGCTCGTTTTATGTATAACCATATAATTATGCTATATTTATAGGCCACAAACTGTGAGAACAATGCCATGTTCTATGTTTCCCAGGACGTAGATATTTTTTTTTATCAACACTTCTAAGTCATAAAACAATAAACTAATATCTTCCATGTCAATTCCTATCCAATAAATTGATATCAAAAGTGTACAATGATCTCTTCTTTACGAGGCTTTGTAATATTTAGTCGCGTACAATCTAATATCTTAATAAATACACAAATGCTCTTTGATTTCCTCCAATTATTCTCTTGGAGTCTGGTAGACATTGTACTTTTATACTTTTGATCCATCTTCCATACCAGAAAAGGTTCCTGACTTATCTCCCATTCGTGCATTAACCTCCTCCCCTCTTACTTTTTTATTATCTTCATCACAAATAATAGTACTTTATTGTTAGTTTTGTTTCTTTTCCTATTTTTATCACCTCGTCCATTGCACCACCATGAAGTAGAGGTATGATAGTTACAGAATGTCTTTGCCTCTAACAGATGCACAGAAGAAAAGATCACGTGTATATTTTAAGATTGAAAAGTAATACTACAAATAATAGCACATACAGGGTAGCCACGAATCTGGAAAACTGGAATAAACGGGAAAATACTGAGATTTCTTTTTTTACTCTCTGATAAAACAGCAAGGTCACAGAAAATCCTAAATAAAAAACCAAATTAAATACTTGCAAATTCAAAAATGCATATAAAGTTGTGGGCCTTTTCATAGAATAAAAGTGAACTGAAGAATTATTACTATTATTATTATTATTATTAACACCGCGTCTTACCACCCGTTCGGGTTATTACGCACTTACGCTAATGTGTAATGGTAGGGTGATTGTGAGATGAAATGGGGGACCTACAGTTTAACGTGGGATCCGAACCACGGTGCCGGGACCGAGGATTGAACCCCGACCACCAGCATAGAAGTCTGACACCTTACCCCTAGACTGCCAGGTCACCATAACTGAAGAATTAACCACACTGTTCCGAGCACACAGCTTATCTATCCCCTAACCAATAACCATCCTCCCTGAGACACAAATCATCCCTTGAACACTCCAATTATATAACTTGACACTGGATAGTTTTATTAAAATTGAAATTTAGTTTATTTATACTACTATATAAAGTATGAAAAAAAAGGGGAATTCCGTCTGTAAAAGTGGGTAGTTAGGACATTTTGTATTAATAAACTAATGGAAACCTTGACTTCTTTACTTTTAATTTAACATCTTGGAACAGTGTTTCTAATTGTAATTAAATTGATTGAAATTTTGAAACTAGGAGGCTCCAAGACCCGTACCTTGGCTGCGTGCCTTAATTCTTGTGTTCTAAGAAAAAATCTAAATTAGCTGTAGCTTATTTATTCCTAAATGTAGGTAAATATTTGGGAATATATATTTTACACGTCAAAAATTTAATTAAAACACTTTTATTCTTATATTATTTCTTTTGGTGATTTTTATTTAAAACAAATATTTATTATAATGTTAAATTATCGGGATTAGCATCATTTTGAATATTAATTATTTTATGACATTGATTTTTAAAGTACTATGGCATTTATTTAATAAATATAATGGGTTATACTTTCCACGAGATTGTGTTTGACAAATATATTATTCGATTAAAATAAAGACTATACACTGGAGAGAACTTAATTAATTAGCTCGAGTCTCACTATTTTACATCAACACAAACAGTCGTGGTTGCTTTATACCGTTAATGTAATTAAGGCGGCGCTTCTTGATTAGTAGGTTTAACTTATTTGGTTTAGAGCAACACATTTATTTTAATTTATTTTTGTAATGACGTGTTTGAGGGTTTACGAGTATTTAAGCTTCAATTATTACAATTTTATCCGTGTAATCATGGATCACCGACAGTAATTAGGCTGATAAATTATATTGTATCTTCTCAAATAGGTGTGCTAGTACTCCAGATCCAATCGTAGAATTAATTATACTACTATAATAACTACTATAAAGCCACATGTCTGACTCACTCACTGACAATAATATTTACCCACTTCCAGATGAGCTATAAACTTGAAATTTGGCAAACTTATAGCCTGTAACCGGCGGGAAAATTACTAAAAGCTAAAAAAAAATTAATTTATAGCCCCCCCAAAAAATGCAAAATGGCGGAGCAGCTTTAAAGTCGGTGCGGACCTTTCTTTGGAGGTTTCTTGTGTTCTAAACGGTAAGACCTATCAATAAACTGCTCTGGAATTACATTAGTTTACATCCACTTCCAAAGAAAGCTCACTGGGGGTTTGGGGGCTGAGCCCCCGACAAGAAAAGTGAGTAACTACATATAAATTCAGACACATTTACAGGACTTTTTCCTGGATAAATCATTTGATAGAGCGATCGATCCTAAAACCGGAAATAAAGAGTTCAAATGGCTATCCAGATATTATTTATAAAAAATTATGCAAACACTTCAACCGAACACCTGAATATACGGAAGGTTTCAAATGATTAGGAAGTTAGGAAGGCACGTTTAGTATCCGCAATAAACACTTTCACTACAGACAGTGCCATCGACGAAATAATAAGGATCCAAGGAACTGTCCCCAGATCACTTTTTCCCTGAGGCCGGTAGGGATGGGACCATACTCATGCGGATAGTGGGCTAAATTGCCCCCTCCTAGAAAGAATTACGCCCCCCTCATGGAATAAATATCTCCACCCCACCCCCAAGATATATTTGAAATCCCCTGATATTATTGAATATAAAGCTGGAAGATGGCCTTAAATCAAGTTCCAAATGACTTCTAGATGCATTCAATCTTCAAATATTTGCTATAAATTACCACTTCAAATAGCGTCTGGAGGTATCTATGAGACAAGATTAGACGAGAACTATCTAAATATCTTATAGTCATCATTAAAATTTCCAAAATATTCTAGTGAAGGACCCCTTCCAATTAGCTTTGGAACTATGTAAATTTTTGGAATTTACGTTCGAGAACCACTTCCCACTATAAATAGTTTGTGAAAATACTCATTTTTCAAAAATTTGTTGGTAAAAGAACAATTCAAATATCTTTAAAATATTTCCAGAAGAAGAATATCTAATTTTCAGAATATTACTAGGTGAGGATCACTTCAAATAGATTCTAATAGCATCTAATTTTCGAGAAAAATTCAGGGGGAAGAGATATCTAAATATATTATAGAAGCATCAAAATTTCAATTTTTTTCTGGGGAAGACTACGCCGAATAGCATTTAGGGGCATCCAATTTTCAAAAATTAATCGGAAAAGGGAGTGGAAATAAATCATATAAAAACTTTTTTTTTTTGCTTCCCTCCTTCCTCTTTCACAAATAATTTCCGCAGTCACTGCTTACGACGTATCGTGCATGAGATTAAAGACAAATAGGTCACGCCATCTTACAACTACTGAGCTCTTTCCTTTAACCCTATCTGCCCCATCCTACTCTGTCCTAGACGCCTATCACTCATGACATGGTGGGGAAGAGGTCATGCCATCCTACAACCACATCTGCTTCTGACCTAATCAGCTAATCCCACATTCCAATAGGACGATTGCTTTATGTGAGGGTGGGGGAAGAGGTCACGCCATCCTACAGCCACATCTGCTTCTGACCTAATCAACTAATCCCACATTCCAATAGGACGATTGCTTTATGAGAGAGTGGGGGAAGAGGTCACGTCATCTTACAACCACCTTACCACCACCTCTGACTTTATCGTCCCATCCAACGCTGACTTACGTTACGACCCTGTCCGTAACTTTTTTATCAAATGCAACATGGAAACCCCTTAGTTCATATTTGGTAAAACTAATCCTCACCTGAATGAAACATTCATGTAACGTCCAATAAAGAAGACTTGATGTTTCCCCAAGTCATCATTGTGCAAACATGAACCCCAAGTCATATTTTTCTCAGAGATTGATACGTGGTCTTGCTCAAGAGAATGCTAAATAAATGCATTTAAATACACGGTTTCAAATTCTTACAGTTATTTTGATTGAATCTGATTACCAAACCCTTCCTTCACCTCTGACAAGACATCTTGTGAATGTGAGGAGTGCCAGGCCTCCACCGTGGTTCGGATTCCTGGTTCGGATTCCACGTTAAACTGTAGGTCCTCCATTTCATCTCACAATCACCCTACCACTGCACATTAGCGTAAGTGCGTATAACCTGAACGGTTAGTAAGACGCGGTGCCAATAATAATAATAATAATAATTTTGATTGAAAATTGGATCCTAAAATTGGTATTTGATAAAGATTTTTAGATTGATTGCTATCATCCACAATGAGGCTATGAGCTAGTTTTGGTACATTAATAAATATATTCTGTTGAACAAATATTAATAAAAATACTTAGCATTAAGACTTACTACCCATCAGGGTTATACACTTAAGTACTAATTACGCTAATGGGCTAGGAATTGGGAAGGTTGAATATAGAGGAAGCGAGCCCGCATTTGAGTGGAGGTAGAGTGGAAAACCATTTAAGAAAACACCTCCCCCCACCCCCGTTAACTCGAGTGAGATTCGAACCTCAATCTCCCCATCTTCGGCAGTCTAGCTCAACACGAAACTAGCACGTTAGCTAACTGTGACACCGGTGCCGGTGAACAGATATTAATTTAGATACACGTTAAAAAGTGACACTTTGAAACGGGAATTGATTGCGTAACCTTTGAATTTGTTCTCTAATATCATACATACCCATTTTTGTTCATTGCACAGCGGCATGCACCCCTCATAGGTAAGGGATATATTTTAACCCCCCCGGGCAATGTGACATAGTAAAACATACTATTTTGAATAAAGAACTAGACTAGATCATATAAAAAGTAATAAACCTATATCCTGGTTTTAGTTACTGGCACAGCCAGGATTAATTTGTGGTGTTGGGGTTAGTTTCACTGACCAACTAAGCGGGGTCCATTGGTTTTTTCCCACAGGAAAATTTAAGTAGTGGAAAATGTAAATGCATCAAAAGAAATACAATAATATCCAAAATAATTTAAAAAAATTTAAAAAAATTGTCATCATTCTGTAATTATTATGACTATTAAGTTCTAATGAACATATTTTTATCCATGCATACTGCTAGAATATACAAACATACAAGTTTCATTAAATTGTATTTTGGAAATTTGATTTATAAAATTATTTTATGATCTAAAATCTGAAAATTCAAATAAGTCACTTGTACTAAACTCTTAGCTCACAAAATCACTTTTGAACTAATTCACTTTAGTCTTATGTTAATTTTCCTTGGCTTAATAGAAAGTTCATTGAGAACTTCCATCCTCCCCATGTGGAAAATTCATATCTGGCCAGAACTGGGCAAATTTGGCATTCCCAGATCTGGCCAATTCCACTTCTGGGCCAGATCTGTCATTTTTTACACTTGGGTCCGTAACTGACACCTCTGGATGTGTGTACATGAAATGAAGCCCATTAAGTCTGTCTTCATTTGTAGAATTCCTCATGTATGATCTCAACAGCTTTAGGGACGAGAAATAGGTTGATGAGTAGAANTTTAGGGACGAGAAAAAGGTGGATGAGTAGAAAGGTCTGGGGGGGGGGGGTCAACCCTGACCCCGCCCCCCCTCATTTGGCTGCGCCAGAGGTGTTAGTTATACTATTATTAGCACCACGTCTTACTACCCGTTCGGGTTATACGCACTTACGCTAATGTGTAGTGGTAGGGTGATTGTGAGATGAAATGAAGGACCTACAGTTTAACGTGGAATCCAAACCACGGTGTTAGTTATAAATAGTGACACAATGTTAACTATCGCACGTAACAAGCAGTGAGAGGGAGAATAGGGCTAACGCCCTCTCGCTAACGCCCTTTGAATTATCGGTTAGTTCAGATGAACACGGCAAGGACCGTCGTGGATTGATCGGGAAACATGTGCTCCCATTAATAAGACGCTCTCGGTAAACTCGCGGGGCAAACGCCCAGTGTACGGTCGGGGGCAGAGCTAGCTTCCGCCCATTTTGGTGGTCACGTGGTCTACGGCGTCACTCTCGCAATATACGCACTGGACTGGCCGGGTATGCGTAGAGCGTTTTTCCATAGTGAATTCCCACGCTTCCTCAACACTAATGACATTAAATTTCCTCTTAGACTCTACCATACTCATCCCATCATATTAATGTAACTATAAGTGGATAGCCAGGCCTGGTAGTAAACGCAGTGAAAAATATTATTCTGGGTGGCTCTAAATCAATTATTGGAAATTTTAAGTTTAATATATTTTTTTAATATTTAAAGCTTCAGACTAGCTGGTTCTTTTTTATATATATTTTTTTGCATTTCACCACAGGTATTAAAATTGTGTCTATAGTAACTAACTAAGCCGACCTCAATGGTCTTTGATTAAAATACTAGTCTCAGGACCCGAAGTTCATGGGTTCGTACCCAACTGAGGTTGACGAATTTTTCCTGAACGATAAAAATCCGTAATACAGCTTCATTCGGAGGTGTAGCAAGGCCGTCGGTCCCGTGTCGATAGTGGGATGTAAAAGAACCCTGGAAGTTATGTGAAAATATCTTTCCCAGCAAAATTGGTAGGTACTTTCACTCTAGCCCACAGAAATTATCGTGTGTTGATACTATCAGTCGGTTCATAAAGTGAAAATTAATTACCTTGAGTAAATATAGTAATTAAATCATGTTTTGGAACTATTTGGAAAATATTTGGAAAAATTTGATCTGTTAATTAATTAAATAGTGGTGACCTGGTGGTCTAGGGGTAAGGTGTCAGACTTCTATGCTGGTGGCCGGTGTTCGATCCTCGGTCCCGGCAAAGATTTATCTGATTACCAAGCCCTTCCTTCACCTTTGACAAGACATCTTGTGAATGTGAGGAATGCCAGACCTCCACCGTGGTTCGGATTCCACGTTAAACTGTAGGTCCTTCATTTCATCTCACAATCACCCTACCATTACACATTAGCGTAAGTGCGTATAACCCGAACGGGTAGTATGACGCGGTGCTAATAATAATAATAATTTATCTCAATCCATCTATCACTTCCGTATTCTTACTCTAAGTAAATTGGTATTTATTACAGATTATTCAAAACTACTTTTGCTACAATTATAAATGCTAATTTATGATTTATACTTTTCCTGAACAAAGTTAAATAAACAATGTTGATTGCCAGTACACGTTTCATTTTCAAAAAGCTTTCAAGGAATACTCTTACAAGATTCAATCTGGACCCAAGCACATAATTTATGTGTTTTTTTTTATATATAATAGAAAGCGTTTACAATAATAATGGGTAGATAGAAATCACTATAAGCTTACATAAATAATCGATTGCCTACCTTTTAATGGAGGGTCATATAGTTAGTTGGTCCACAATTTGAATAAATACATCAGAATTTCCGGAAGGAACTGAATTCACACGGAATCTAGACTTAAATATTTATTACGTGGTAGCATGAGCATAGCATAATATGTACATTATAATAGCCATTACCTATCTTAGACTCAATCAATTTTCTACGCCACTTCCCATCTGTTTGGAAAATATCAATTTAGATGGGTGGTTAGAGGGGGGTGAAATGAATATTTACTAGGATTGTAGTGAACACGAAACCAGCTATTATACATAGCATGTTTGTAAGCCCCAAAAAAGTAAATAAATAACACACACACACGTAAGGAAAAATAAAAGAACTTACTCATAACTGAGGGAGTAAGAAAGGGTAAACCTTCAAAGTACCTAGTTGATTAAATTGTATAATTAAGTACGTACAGTCAAATTTTCTTAGCAACGGCCCTAAGATTCATTTATAAATCACTTAAAATGATTTTATTTTACCAATTATTTTTTGGTCAATTAATTGGGATAATCAGATCAAGTTTAAAGTAGTAATATACAAATTTTATTTAATTTGCACTATAGTTCGCAGTAAATATCTACGTTTTGCAATATCCTTCTGTTTTATATATCAGCCAAACAGGCAAAATCTTCTCGAGGGAAATGGAGGGATAAACGAGGGAAAAACGAAAACGGAGATGAGGACACTCGCGTAGTAATCACCGAGTAGTCAGGACCTACGTTCGTTGAGAGAAAACTTTATTTATATATATATATATATATTAATAACTGAATCAGAGTCGGGATCGTAACTACTCCGTCTGTCACTATTGGAGCAATATTGATTCAATCCCATTTTAATCACTACAGTTCCCTAAGAATTAAAAATAGCAGCACGTGTGATATTGGATCGCATATTCAGCCTGTTAAATACAGGATTGACTCTAAATAAATTATTATTATTATTATTAGCAGCAGCAGCAGCATCAAGTCTTACTACCCGTTCGTGTTGTACGCACTTACGCTAATGTGTAATAGTAGGGTGATTGTGAGATGAAATGGAGGACCTACAGTTTAACGTGGAATCCGAACCACGGTGGAGGCCTGGCATCCCCCACATTCACAAGATGTCTTGTCAGAGGTGAAGGAAGGGTTTGGTAATCAGATAAATCTGTGCCAGGACCGAGGATTGAACCCTGGAACCCCAGCACAAAAGTCCGACACCTTACCCCTAGACCACCAGGTCACCCTAGATCTTAGCGCTCACCCCCATTTCCCCTCTCATAGGCGTTACGTTGTTTACGGACGACCCCTTCTATAAATAGAAAAGTTAGTTGAGTCACTTTTGATTGTTATTATCAATTCCCATATAATAACGCTTTGTGTTCTCAAAGTTGACCGCTAGAAATATATATAATTTCTTAACGTTTTTCTTACTAAAATCCAACAAGATACAGTATTATTTATGCTTAAACACATCCTCTAAGTCCCAAAGTCAAATTAATCTGTGTTGTCATAAATACATTTACTATACAAGATGCGGACCCAGGAAAATTGCGCCCTCCTATCAATCATCACACCATTGTGTGGGAGAAATGCGCCTCACACACTGTTTTACACATTTACAGAACAAGTACGCCCAAGGACCTAACAAATTGTTTGAAGAGTCTAGCCTAGATTCAAAAGGTCGTCGTCAATAATTAGCTTGGTAACTTCAATTTATACGTTCACATCAAATGCTTACAGATATACACTAATCTTTATTGCATTGAAAAACCTAACCTAAACAACAGGAAGATACAGGTGCGATTAATTGATGTACTTTGACCTCCTCAGGACCTCATGATGTACGATGAGTCGATTTGAAATACCCCCCCTTCTAAACAAAACGATGCGATGAACCGATCTACGCCGGTTAAAATGGTAAGGTCGTGAGGAAAGTGAGAAAAGTGGCCCACTCAACCTTGTTAAATTTATTTAGGTGAGACAGACAAGGTCACTTTTACCACCTATTAGTGGGATGATTCATGCGAGGGTGCAGTTTTCCCGGGCGAAATTTCCCCGACACCCAATAGGTGCCATTCATCTGTCTCTCATTTTAACAAAAAAAAATTTTTTTTCAACAAATTGTTTACTAAGATTAGGAAATTTTCAGTTTTTTTTATCACAATGTCTTTCTAACCGTTCGGGTCATACGCTTATGTACTAACTACGCCAACGGGTTAGGGATGAGTAAGGTTGAATTTAGAGGAAGTGTATCCTCATTTACGTGGAGGGAGAGTGAAAAACTTTTTTTTAAACAACCCTCACTACATCCAACCGAGATTCGAACCTCGCTCTCCCTGTAATCAGCAGTTTAATCTACTGTGAGAGTAGCGCTTTAAACCACGCAGCCACATAAGCCAGTTACTCTATGTTAAATCTTATTAATAATACAACTGAAACATTTTAAAACTTACCATTTTTCAAATGTGAATGTGGTTCAGCTAAGACATCGAAGCACTTTTTTTTAAATTATATAAATTCACACGATAATATATTTAAAATAGAAAATAATAGCACTGTCTAAAATAATTCTAAGGAGTAATTGTTATTTAAAACTATTATTAAAAAAAACACTAAAATTAAATGTTAATCGTCCATTAGATTCATATCACACGGGCCCACTTGTAGCTCTGACACACTGCAAGTCTGGAGGTCGAAGGAATACTAACTATTATTTCTACCATATCACAGTAAGAAGGGGGAGGTTTACGTTTGCTAGCAGCTGTCAAATCAATACTAGGGTGTCATATCCGACTTTATACCTTGCCAGCAGTACGACGGTCAGATTGAGGAAGCGTCAAATGGGCACTCAACTTTTGTTTCGAAACCATCTTCTATAATAATAAAAGGAAGTGTTTGTGTGTGTGTGTGTGTGTTTGTTTGTGTGTGATGCCCAGACAAATCTACGACACGCGGAGATCTGATATTTTTAACATAGGTAGACGGAAAGGGGTCCAAATGCACCTCGAAGCCGGATTTTTAAATTTTTAATTATCTTTTTAATTAAGCTATTTTTAACAAATTTTGGAAGAAAATAGTTTTTATCTGGTTTAGAATTACGTTTCAGAGATACTGGCACCATCGGGATTGAGGGGGGGAGGGGGGAGGGTTATATATTTTTTATATCAAAGTGGGAATGGCTATAGACTGGTTTTGGTTGGAAGAACACTAGATTATTATTATTATCACCGCGTCTTACTACCCGTTCGGGTTATACGCACTTACGCTAACGTGTAAATAGTAAGGTGGTTGTGAGATGAAATGGAGGACTATTGTTAAATGTGGAATCCGAACCACGGTGGAGGCCTGGCATTCCCCACATTTACAAGTTGGGATTAATACACGTTTTGTCAAAGAACAGTAAACAAATTTCAAACTTTTTTTTTTTGCGGCAAACAGTGATAGCTATTATTTGAGTTATTTTATAGGTATTGATAATGTCTATTAAAATTGGCAGAGACAGATAACATGACTTGATGTATAAATGTATACAAATTGTTTCGGTAACTTAGATAACTGTTCTTCCTACAAAAATATAATAATTAATAAACTGACGGAAACTATTTTTTTATGTTCTAATTTGTCGAAAAGGCCCCACAAATATTTCACCTAAGCCGTGAGTTTACAAACCGGCCCTAAGGCATCATTCTTGCAATCAAATTGTTGTTTATTGATGAAGGGGAGTTCGGGATTTGAACCATGACCAAAGAAATTAAATTGTTATATCTTGTTTTGTTTTTTTATTAATACGTCTTACCACCTACGCATATATTAATTTAACTCTAATACGGATAGGAATGATAAAGGAAGCGTTTTAGAAGTAAAGTGGCCATATTTTCATGGAAGGGGAGTGGGAAAATATTTAGGAAAAATCACTTAGTGAGCCGACCGATATTCTAACCTCGACCATCCCGTATTCAGCAGTCCAGTTTGACACGAGAGTGTCATTCGGCTACTGAAGCGGGTATATAAATTGCCCCTTTCCTACGTTCACGCAAATTCTGGTATATTCCTCTTATTCATGTCATATTTGTAGCATTAGTGTAAATATAAGAAATATATACAATTTGTATGTTTGCATACACATTTACAAACAAACAAATGATATTTTGTAACAAATTGATGGGGTGACACGATTTGAAATGAGGCCTCATACAAAATAAGATCCCACGTTGGTTCATAGCTTTAGTAACTAATGTGACTATTATAGGTCAGCTATCAAACCATACTTATATTTCTAAAATAAAATAAAACATAGATTCAACCTTTTGAACGTTGGGAAAGGCTGTCTACACATCTACCTTGACTGTACAGTCTTCCCGACACGCACAGCGTTTAACTGGCATTTTTTAAACTCATCTACAGTAGACGTATGATAGAGTGTCCTTCTCACCTTACAACAAATATGGAAGGCCAGGCCTCCGCAGTGGTTCGGATTCCGCGTTAAACTGTAGGTCCTCCATTTCATCTCACAATCACCCTACCATTACACATTAGCGTAAGTACGTATAACCCGAATGGGTAGTAAGTCGCGGTGCTAATAATAATAATAATGATAATACAACAAATTATTATTATTAGCACCGCGTCTTACTACCCGTTCGGGTTATACGCACTTACGCTAATGTGTAATGGTAGGGTGATTGTGAGATGAAATGGAGGACCTACAGCTTAACGTGGAATCCGAACCACGGTGGAGGCCTGGCATTCCTCACATTCACAAGATGTATTGTCAGAGGTGAAGGAAGGGTTTGGTAATCAGATAAATCTTTGCCGGGACCGAGGATTGAACCCCGGCCGCCACCATAGAAGTCTGACACCTTACCCCTAGACCGCCAGGTCACTATAATACACTAAATAAATCCATGATAGCGCAATGCAAACTATTGCATAAAAATAATTTACCTAAAATAAAAGGACGCGTGTGATGTAGATTGGTACATATCTCACTCATCGCCCCATTATATATTTATTTATTAACTTATTTTCAATTTCCATCTGTGAGTTCATTAAAAACAAGTATTTCCATTTAGTGGTAATTTTAGTTTTTTTCATTTATTCAAGTTATTTAACGTGCACTTTCTGAACAGACTGATTATATCAGAACACGACTTGTAAACTATATTAAATCTACAAGAGACACAACACCTTGCCCTGCAACGTTAATTCATCACTGTGAAAGGGGAAACCCACATTTGACCAATGACAAAATTTTCAGCTATGTCAGAAATCGAATCTGGGACCCTTAATTTCATTTACAGACACGCTACCGACTGAGATAAGGTGTCCGACTCTTCAAGAGGTAAAATAATTGTTTTTGTTTCCTACATTAGGGATCTATTTTTAGACTAAGTTATGACACTAGCTGTATACTATTAATATATAACCAATGTTTTTAAACAAAATCACTACCCACCTTGGTATGTTGAGCTAGACTGCTGAGGACGGGGAGATTGAGGTTCGAATCTAGGTCGGGTGAACTGGTGGTGTTTTTTTTCCAAAAGGGTTTCCCACTCTACCTCCACGCAAATGCGAGTCTACTTCCTCTAAATTCAATCTTCCGAATTTCTAGCCCATGATAGTAATTAGTACTAAATCGTATAACCCGAACCACGATGCTAAATTTAAAAAAATATATAGTTTTAAGTTAGTTTTTTATCTCTAAGGTATTGTGTTTATTTTACCGATCAGCCCATAAAATTCTTGATTTTTTCAAATCCAAGGATTCAAAATAGTATTTTATTCGATATTTCATTTATCTATAAAGATACGTGTACCACAGGTTGAGAACCACTTATAGTGCATAACTTTTCTTTACATAGCCAGTCACCCCTGTTACAACTAGGATAAAGGGTGATGTTAACCTAACTATTATTATTATTATTATTATTAGCACCGCATCTTACTACCCGTTCGGGTTATACGCCTTACGTACTAGTTACTCTAATGGGTTAGGAATTGGGAAAGTTGAATTAGAGGAAGTGAACCCGCATTTGCGTGGAGGGGGAGTGGAAAACCATTTAAGATAAACCACCCCCAGTTCACCCGACCGAGATTCGAACCTCGATCTCCCAGTCCTCAGCAGTCGAGCTCAACACGACAAGCGCGTTAGCCAACTACGCCACCGAGGCGGGTACTTTAAAGTAAAATATCCCTTCACACGGTGGTATTTCTAATAGGAATGGCAGCTCAGAAGACTCAAAACCACTCAAACAATCCTCATATAGGCGTAGATGACCCTGTGGAGGGAAAGCTAAAAGCCATTTAGGAAAAACTATTTTCAGAAAATTAACCTATATTACCAGACACATTTAAAACATGAAACCCCATTAGCTGATTCGGTGTCCACATTGCCTAAGGCGTCACTCTCACAATAGACTGGACTTCCGATGACGAAGATTAGGGTTCAAATCCCGGTCGGATGTACTGAGGATAGTTTTTACTCAATTATTTTTCACTCCCCCTCCACACAAATATGGCTACACTTCCTCTAAATTTGACCCTCCTCATCACTAACACATTAGCGTAATTGTTTTTTTAGCACTACGTTTTACTAATCGTTTGGGTTAAACGCCTACCTACTAATTACACTAACGGGTTAAAAATTATGAAGGCTTAATTTAGAAGAAATGCATTCACATTTACGTGGAGGGAGAGTGGAAAACCATATAGGAAAGGCGACCTTCAGTGCACCCAACTGGAATCTAACTCCAATCTCTCCATCTTCAGCAGTCTAGTCCAACACGAGAGTAGCGCGTTAAACCACGTGGCCACTGAAGTGGGGATTAATTAGTTATATATACGTATAACTTGAACAGGTAGTAATACACGGTGCTAAACAACTATTTCCAAGAAAATAATTTCGCGCCTTGTATTTTTTACATTTTTCAAGCCTGACAGATTCCAGACCAAATCTTCTTATCACCTGATAACTATTAGAATAGACGTGGTTGGTGCCTTAGCCGGCGTGACCACAAATTTAGGATGTTATCTTTAAAAAATTCGTCCACGTCTTATCACCCATCCAGGATATACATGTTTAAAATAACTTCCAGGGTAGGGAAGAGCAAGTAATATTTAGACAAAATGTAACGACACTTGCATGGAGGAAAAGTGTAAAAATCATTTATAAATAAACCACCCTCGGTAAGCTTCGCTTGGATTTGAACCCTGAACTACCCATCACTGATAAACCAGGCTTGACGTTTGGTCCGCACTCTCAATAATGTTTGTTAAATATTACAATTTAAAAATAAATTTAAATTCAGTTTGAATAGGTTGTAAATATAAATAATAGCTTAGTTTATTAAAAAAGCATTTAAGGCTATTATTTTTAAGATTAATAAAATTTAGATTTTTGTTCATGGGATTTAATGGAGGACCGGACTTAAGAGTACCTTCTACTATACGTCTATGCTCCCCACGTCTGACCATTTCGAGAGCCCACTTCTCAGCACTAATTAGTTCCGCACGTCGCCGTGGTCAGGCGCCGCAGTCGCGCGGACGTGCTCCGACATAACCTAGAAACTTCCACACTCCCCCACAACAGGCGTGGGGGCCTCGTTTTTAAAAGGACAATGTTTGACGGACGCTTACTGGTGAAAACTGACTAAATGTAACCGTTAATCATTCTCGAAACAGGCGCCTTATGAAGAGGAATAAATTACAGAATCGTACACGTTGACCTCAATAGCATTTCGGCCAACTGGTATTTCAAATAACTTTTTTTTTAATATAATCTTACAGTTTCGAGTGGACGGAAGCCTTAAGAATTAGGAGTGCGGGACTCAGAAGCTGCCATGGTGATGGGTTTATTATAATCCGATTTTATATCTTGACTCTAGACGAACTCTTGAATATTTACTTTCTTTTTTTTCTTTTGCACTGCCTCTTACTACCCGTTTGGTTTATACGCCTATGTATTAATTGCACTAATGGTTTTTAGGTTTTAGGAAGAGTACCTACATTTGCTTGGAGGGAAAGTAGAAAACCATTTTGTGAAAAACACCCTCAATTCACCCGACCGAGACTCGAACCTTGATCTCTTCCTCGTCGGCAGTTAAGTCTACCCTGAATAGTGAATTAAACCACGTGGCCACCGAAGAGGTTTTTTTAAATTAAATTTACATTCAAGTCTCTGATTACCAAGCCCTTCCTTCACCTCTGACAATACGTGTATTAATCACAACTTGTGAATGTGGGGAATGCCAGGCCTACACCGTGGTTCGGATTCCACGTTAAACTGTAGGTCCTCCATGTCATCTCACAATCACCCTACCATTACACATTAGCGTAAGTGCGTATAACCCGAACGGGTAGTAAGACGCGGTGCTAATAATAATAATAATAATAATAATAATAATAATAATAATACAGTCAAGTCTCAATAGTTCTAGGACCAGCCTTGATGGTCAAATGGGCCCACCACATTTCTGGATGGAATCAATATTTGTTTGTGGCATTCGATTGTGCTCTATTTGTACTCATAAATGTGCAATCTGTTATGTCAAATTGCGCCCATCAAAACAAATATAATTAATTGCAGTAGGTGGAGTAAGACGGGATGGACTAATCGGTACCATTAGCTGAACGGGAAGAGGGTTTGTGCGAGGCGCAGAGGTTTAGCTCTTTGAGTTGAATTTGTGCGGTCCTAAATAGTTCTTCATCATAAACTGTTTCCAGCTTATGGCCGGTTCAGTTGAGTGAAATGCTTCCATCTTCCTCTTATTTTCCCACCATTCTTCTTCTCTCACGTGCACACTTTCTGTTATCTGCTCCTCTCGTCTCTTTTCTACATACTTTGGTTCTTAAAAATCTATAATAAAATACCTCTAGTTCCAACTGAATGGCCGAAACTACACCAATGGAGAGCTGAGGGATGGGCTAACAGAAGGAACCCATTAGTGTAATGGTTTTACAAAGAGATTGAGTAATAGTTGAATAAATTAACAAATAATACCAATAAGGTGAAAACATCAGTTTTAGGTTTATAAACACTCAATTTTGTGCGACTAAAACGAGCTATACTGACCGAGCTGCCGCCGCCGTTAGCGATGATAGTGCCAACATTTGCGGCTAGAGGGTGTCATGTGGTCAGCACAGTTAGCCCTCCTGCCGTTAACCACAGTTTGCTAGACTGGAGCCGCTACTTCTTTATTTAAGTAGCTTCTCAATTGTACTCACGAAGCTGAGTTGGCTCCGTTTCAGACCCAATGTTTGACAGAAACATCTGGAAGCTACGGGGTTTGAACCCGGGCTCTCTGAATCAGTAGCTTAGAACTCTGGCCACTATACCATAGAGGTGGTCATGCAGATTGTATACATTAAGTGAATTAACACATCATCTGACAAATTTACCACAAATTTATTCATTAAATTTAAATAATAACACCTAGAGACGGGAATTGAACCCAAGACCTTTAGCATAGTGCTTTAATGCTTAAGCCAATGAGCTATCGAGGAATCGTCCCTATTCCAGGGTTATTTTTTCACTCATACTTAAACTAAGAGTATTTTTTTAGAATAAATCTTTGGCATCTTTCATTACTTTTAAAAAACATTAATCTCGAAATTATATTCTAAAAAAAATAGTACTTCCCTTTAGTTTTGTTAAAATTCTTAATATCCTTTTTTTTATATATGTTGATGTCTTTGGTTGTTTCAGCTGACGGGTTGCCTGTACGACCACATTCGATGGGGCGAAGCTTTCGTGGTGGTTTACAGCGTTTGTGACAGGAACAGTTTCAACGACGCCCATGAGCTGTTGGACAAGCTTGGGAAGCTGAAGCTACCCTCGTACTTCACCACCCTCCTTCTGGGGAACAAGAGAGACCTTGACCACTCAAGGTTAGGGCATTACTGACATGTGACCTTCCCTAGCACCGTCAGGGAAAACAAACGTTTGATGTTTCGCTAAGAGCTATTATTATTAGCACCGCGTCTTACTACCCTTTCGGTTTATACGTACTTACACTAATGTGTAATGGTAGGTGTGATTGTGAGATGAAATGAAGGACCTACAGTTTAACGTGGAATCCAAACCACGGTGGAGGCCTGGAATTCCACACATTCACAAGTTGTGATTAATACACGTCTTGTCAGACGTGAAGGAAAGGTTTAGAAATCAGAAAAATCTGTGCTGGGACCGAGGATTGAACCCCGGACCCCAGAACAGAGGTCCGACACCTTAGCCCTAGATCCCCAGGTCACCCTCGCTAAGAACTGAAACCTGATTTCGTGTTTTGTTGGGGTTTTTTTTACTGTTCTATTTATTTATCACCGCGTCTTACTAACCGTTCGGGTTATACACTTAAGTACTAACTACGCGTATGGGTTAGGAATTGGCAAGGTTGAATTTAGAGGTAGTGAACCCGTATTTGCGTGGAGGGAGGGTGGAAAACCATATAGGGAAAACCACCATCCCAGTTCACCCGATGGAGATTCTAACCTCGATCTTCCCATCCTCGGCAGTCTAGATCAACACAAAACTATCATGTCAGCTAGCTACGCCACCGAGGTGGGTTTTACCACTCTAGATGAGACATTTTTACCTCATCGTGGTTGTAAAAATATATCGGGCCATTGACTTGATGGGGCTTGAATTTGTTTTCTAAGCACTTCTGTCATACTATACTTTCAGGTTATACGCTTATGTACTAATTACGCTAATGGTTTTAGGGATTAGGTAGGTTATATTTAGAAGATGGTTAGATCTACCCCCATTTGCATGGCAAACTATTTTTGGGAAAACCACCCTCAGTACACTCGACCGAAATTTGAACCTCTATCTCCCTATCATTTACAGTCTAGTTTAATGCGAGAGTAGCACCTTAAACCATGTGGCCACCAAAACGGGTCCGATGAATATTAAAATTGACACAAATATAATTTGGTTGTGTTTACTTTAGGATGAATTTTCCTTCTGTACGTTGAATACGCGACCACATTTGGGGTTCAGTGTTTTCGGAATCGTTCCCCGGCGCTTTCTAGAATTTTTTTTGTGAAACAGTAGGTCTTAAAACGGGGTCAAATACAATCTTGTCAGGACAATTATTGAAGAGCTAATTGAATAAATAAGTAGCAGTATTGGCCTATAAAACTGAGGTTAATTGATGAAGGGCTTGTTATGCTGACCACATGACACCCTATATCTACAAACGTTGGTGCTACCATCATTTATGGCGGCTTGGTTGGTAAAGATCGCTTGTGGGCTCGCGCCATGGAGTTTTTATGTAGACAGCACGTCTCTTCCCCCTTCCATTCACGGGTATCTGCTCTGCCCCGGTAGAGTGCAGCAGTGTAGCACTCCCAAAAACCTCTACCTGGCTATTAAGTCTGTTCAGCTTAGGAATTGTTTTCTGAAAGGCCTTTTTTCCCTACCATAAACCTACTATATAGTAGGATATTGTTAGGAAAAAAGACCTTTCTGAGAGTAATTCCTACCGTGAATGAAGTTATACAACTCGCTGATAACCAACAGAAGGCAATGTTTACCAATCAAGAGGCAGTAAAGAGCGAACAAGTCTCCCTTGTTTGCTGTGCGTGGCGGCGGTTAGTTGCCAGAATCTCTCCCTCAAGGCAGACAGACAGGCAAGTCACCCTTCCCACGTGTCATCGCTAGTTGCACGTGTGGAAGCACGTGGGACACGTGGACTGAATGCTTACTACCTAGTCTTTGAGAGAGAAGACGGGTAAACAAGGAGCGGCCGGCCTGAGTCCCGCAACTTTCGCACGGTATCATTTAGTTTGAGACATGACCGAGAGATGGCAGCAGTAATACATTAAATAATTATTCAAGTGGGTGACCTGGTGGTCTAGGGGTAAGGTGTCGGACTTCTGTGCTGGGGTCTGGGGTTCAATTCCCGGTCCAGGCACTAATTTATCTGATTGCCAAACCCTTCCTTCACCTCTGACAAGACGTGCAATAATCACAACTTATGAATGTGGGGTGCCAGGCCTCCACTGTGGTTCGGATACCTCGTTAAACTGTAAGTCCTCCATTTCATCTCACAGTCACCCTACCATTACACATTAGCGTGAGTGCGTATAACCCGAACGGGTAGTAAGACACGGTGCTAAAAATAATAATAATGATAATAGTAATAATATCATTTTTTAAATAATATGGAAACAGCCCTCTTCGGTGGTCGTATAGTCTAAGGTATATTAAACCTATTCAAGCTATGAAGATATGACAAAAATTTGAAAAAATAATAAAAATCAATTAGTTAAATTGTATCTTTGGCTTGAAGGGAAGGCGTAGCCGGCTGACTTACGTTTTGAGAGCAAATTAAATTTATATAGTAATTTTAATATATGAATATCACCAAATTTTAAAACACAATTTAATCATCTCAGTGAATGTCCAACAGTAATCAAAGTTTATCATCTCATGTTGAAGTTTTAGTTTTAAACTACCCGGAAGTGTTTAGTTTTATGTTTCTGATTTCAACAAGGCTTTTGAGTTAAATAATTTAAGAAAAATCACATGTCATAGTGTTCTCACCTAAAATGATCAGTATACATGTGTCGTGTCTTGTAGTTTTTACATGGTAGGCAAAGTTGTTATAATACTATACCTGTGGTATGTTCTCCGCCTATTGATTTCCACTTGACCAATCATGCATCGGCTCCAATAACATATCTCATATGAAAATGTATATTTTTTGTTACCTGGCCAGAGAGTGTTCTACTTATTAATGAAAACCAATCACAAGTAAATCTTAAAATTAACCGCTTATTCCTCTTCGGTGGGCGCATGGTTTAAGGCGTCACTTTCGCAATAACTTGGACTGCTGATGACGTAGAGATTGGGGTTTGATCCCAGTCGGGTGAACTAAGGGTAGTTTTTCCATAAATGTTTTTCCACTCTCCCTCAACGCAAATGCGGGTACACTCCTTATAAATATAACCTTCTTCGTAACTAAAACCACCTGCGTAATTAGCACCTAAGAGTACACCCCAAACGAGTAGTAAGACGCGGTGTTAAAAAAAAAGCTTTATTACAATTATATGTGGTTTTGGGTTGAGCAAATGCCCCGCCTACCCCGGCTACCCCTTTTTCCTTGGATGCACCACTGCACTTAATAACTGACTCATTATTATTATTATTAATATTATTACTATTATCATCATCACGTATTACTACCTATTCAGTTTGTAAGCCTATTTACTAATTACTTAAAGTTAAATTTAGAGTGAGTGTACCCACTTTTACGTGGAGTGAGAAACCACTTAGGGAAAACCTCCCTCATTACACCTGACCGGTATTTGAACCCCGATCTTCCCTTCATTGGAAGTCTTAGTTTATCGCGAGAGTGAAGTCTTAGACCATGCGGTCACTGAAGCGGGTCCCTCCGCTGAGTTCTCGGCCTAACTCGTTTGGAACCACCGTGAAATCACTTATAAAGTAAACAAATAACCCTCCCTCCGCCTACCCCTGCCTTACATTGGGATGTTGATAACCACATGCTCCATAAATCATCTCGGTAAGAGGTTGTCCTTTGAAGCAGTCAGTAGGCCTTTCATTCGTGAATGGGAGGTCACGTGTTGGGATCACCTCAACACCATAAAACCGACTAATTTCTATATCGTAAACCATAAAGCTTACAAGAGATTGGGACTCCAGGATTTTAATAGTCTAGAAATTGGTTCTTATGTTTTTACGGTCGGTCTATAAATTAAATGTTTTGACACCTTAAATCAGTTAATTTCACATTTTTTTCTACCCGCTTCGGTGGCCGTATGGTTCTAACACGTTACTCTCGCAGTAGAATAGACCGCCAACTAACTCTTAACTTTATTTGACATATTGTGAAATGCCAGGCCTCTACCGTGGTTCGGATCACACGTTAAGCTGTAGCTCCTCCATTTCATCTCACATTCACCCTACGCTAATGCGTAATTATAGGGTGATTGCGAGATGAAATGGAGGACCTACGGTTTAACGTGGGATCCGAACCACGGTGGAGACCTGACATTCCACACATTCACAAGCTGTGATTAATACACGTATGATGGATATGAAAGAATTGATGAGATTACTGTGCGTAGAAAATTAAAATAAACGTTTCTACTGAATAATGTATTTATTTATATTGTCCAAAAATGGACTTTATTTTAAATAAATAGAAAATAAAAAAATATTTATCTCATTTCGTGTTCTATTACATGCCACCTTTATCGTGATTCGTGGGTTGCCTTATACTAAAAAATAACATCGTATTCAGTTTTTGGTATCGTCCTGTATAAAAATCAATAAACCGGTATGTGCTCTGGGTGAAGCGTCAATGCTCCGCACTTCACCGGTTTACCGAGAATGTCAAGACGTCCTCGATAGCTCCAGACTTCTTGTAACACCAGCAGTCAAGGCCAACGCACTTCATACAGCCTCTCAAGACGAACTCTTTCCATTTCACATCATGAGAAGGGAGACCATATTATCGAATTGTCATTCAAAGATAATCTTTTAGCACCGTGTCTCACTATCCGTTCGGGCTATACGCTCATGTACTAATTATGCTAATGATTAATAAGATATGTATTATTATTATTAACACCGCGTCTTACTACCCGTTCGGGTTATACACACGCTAATGTGTAATGGTAGGGTGATGGTGAGATGAAATGGAGGACCTACAGTTTAACGTGGAATCCGAACCACGGTGGAGGCCTGGCATTCCCCACATTCACAAGATGTCTTGTCAGAGGTGAAGGAAGGGTTTGGTAATCAGATAAATCTGTGCCGGGACCTGGGATTGAACCCCGGCCGCCCGCACAGAAGTCTGACACCTTACCCCTAGAACGCCAGGTCACCCTAATAAGATATGGAAGGTTATATTTATTAGAAGTGTACTCACTATTGCATGGAGGGAGAGTGGAAAATCACTTTGCAAAAATAAACCTCCATATACCCTGCTGGGATTCGAGCCTTAATCTCCCCGTCGTTGGTAGGATAGTCTATTATGAAAGAAGCGCCTTAGACCATGTGGCTACAGAAGTAGATTCTCAAAGAATTAATCACTTTGAATAATGTTACTGGAAAGGGTTTTATCCGACGGCTATAAACGCTATTAGATCTACTTTAACTTATTCACTAAGATATGTATAAATTCTTTTAAGTTGAAAAACTAGTTTTATTTTTACATCTTTTGTGACCGGCCTCGGTGGCGTAGTTAGCTAGCGCGCTAGTTTCGTGTTGAGCTTGACTGCCGAGGACAGGGAGATTGAGGCTAGAATCTCAGTTTGGTGAACAGGGGTGGGTTTTTTCTACAGGTTTTCCACTCTCCCTCCATGCAAGTGTGGGTTCACGTCCTCTATACTCAACCTTCTTAATTCTTAACCCGCTAGCTTAACCCGTTAGTACTTAAGAGTATAACCCGGACGGTTAGTAAGACGTGGTGCTAAACAAATAAAATAAAAAAACACATATTTTGTGCTAGAACTTAATAGAAAGTCTGCGTGGCGGATTCTCGCCTACCGAAGCGGCCCTCCTTATTTTGTTTATCTAACTTAACACGTCCAATTTTTTTTAATGTTTCAATACATATGATTACTCAAGTTCAGTGGTATATCGCGGATCCTTTGAAATTCTTTGAATATCCTTGGTGGTACCTTGGTTGTACCCCTGGTGGTATACATTTTGGAAAAATTACCAAGGGAAGAGAGCCCGCCACCTTTCAGGGTAAAGGAAGGGTAGATAAATCGGGTGCTATCACCAACTTCTAGCATCGCCAAAGAGCTTATTCCCCCGACCCCTTTCCCCTCCATTTCTCGTATTGTCCACAAATACTGTAGACTATTTAAACAAAAAAGTACAAACTGATTTTGTTAGGCTTTTATTAAAAAAATATAACGCATGTTTCTTAACTATTGACGATATTTATCAAAAGTGACAACTTTAGATCACATAGCTTAGTGTGTGAATAGTAGAAAATAGATCCAGGAACTTTACAAGTTTTCTGGTGAGGTTATTTATATATTTTGTTACTATGTTAACATTAATAATAAAAATAAATACTAGTGTTATTTTAAAGGTATTGATTTTTATTCATTTATTACTATGTTTATCTAAGATAGTTGACATGTACTTTCTGAACCGATTGATATATAAACTAAATATATTTTGGAACAGACACAACATCCAGCCCCCGGCCATTAATTATTCATTGATAAAGGGGAAAACTCATATTTTATCAATGATATATTTTTCATCCATACCAGGATTCGAACCCGTGACCCTTAACTCTAGGCATTCTACCAACTGAACTAAGGTTACGGAATATAGATACTGATAATATATCAAAAGTGTAATCTGGAAGATCCCATAACTTGACGTATTAATACTTGAAATAAATCTAGTAAATTTTCTAACTGTCAAATAAGGTACTTCAAATGAAAATAGGACTCTAGTTCTGTTGTTGAGTAAATAGACGTCTCAGTAGTTAATACACTATGGAATTCCACTATCCACGTGGGAACCACGCAATACTGTGTACATAACGCATAGGTACGCACTAGTGCGTAGGCGGGACGCTTAAATATGCACGTGTGCGTGCCTCGGGAAGTTTTTTTCCCCCGCCCCTCCTCTGGCCCGGCCTGAGTTTCATTCACAACCACAAATCTTTAGTCTTTATGTAAACAGATTCTCTGTGAAAGAACTGAAAGGAGGAAAATAATATTACAGAGGCTGTGTTTTGGTTCAGTAAGTTAAACAACGTTATGTAATGGTTGGGAAGGTTTTCTTCCTAGCATTGTCTATAATGTGTACAAACTCACATGGCAAGCAAACTTCAGTACTAAAACTAA
The DNA here is from genome assembly GCA_901482245.1 of Timema douglasi. NCBI lineage: Eukaryota > Metazoa > Arthropoda > Insecta > Phasmatodea > Timematidae > Timema > Timema douglasi. The sequence goes on along the minus strand of CABEEJ010005625.1, from coordinate 18,389 downwards.
TGTACGTAATGGTCGGGCAGGTTTCTTTACATCCACTGTGTATAGTGTGTACAGACTCGCATAGCATACAAGCTTCAGTACTAAAATTAATGTACGTAATGGTCGAACAGGTTTCTTTACATCCGCTGTGTATAGTGTGTACAGACTCGCATGGCATACAAGCTTCAGTACTAAAACTAATGTACGTAATGGTCGGACAGGTTTCTTTACATCAACTGTGTATAGTGTGTACAGACTCGCATGGCATACAAGCTTCAGTAATAAAATTAATGTACGTAATGGTCGGACAGGTTTCTTTACATTCGCTGTGCATAGTGTGTACAGACTCGCATGGCATACAAACTTCAGTACTAAAACTAATGTACGTAATGGTCGGGCAGGTTTCTTTACATCCACTTTGACTAGCGAGTACAAAGTTGTATGGCACACAGTTTCAGTATTCAACTATGTTACCTAATGGATGATCAGGCTTATTTCCATCCCTGTGTAAAAAAAAGTGTATACAAATTTGTTTCATAAGGCCATGAAACGTCAACCTTCATCATAATTTTGAGTTCGATTTTTTAAACGGTTACAATACTTATCTCTCCGAGGGCCGAAAGAAATTAAAACCATTTATTGACCAAAATAAATATAATGTTGCATCATTAGATATGATTAGTTTATTTTCTTACAAATATTAATAATAATAATAATAATGTATTTATTTGGGCGAAGTTAATGCAATTTCAATTATTTTTTAAAAATATTAATCATGAGTAGCTTTCAATATTACCATGAACGTTTTAAATGAAGATAAAGGTCCTGGTAAAATCACGCGATGTCTACAAGATATATTATATTAAAAAAATATTAAATGTAATTTATTTTAATGTATCTGTGTCAGCAATTTTTAATTTATCTTGATCTAAAGGTTTTGTTACTAAAACCTTAGGGGAAGGGGGAGGAGCTAAATTCTTGCTCCCCTCCTTCCACCTTTTAGTACTATAAAATATTAGTAATAATCACCAGATATGTTAACCATACTGGCAAATATATTAACAAAGGTGTCAGTCTCGTCTTGTATGAACTTTCAGTGATGAATAAGTAGGAATATGGATTACAGCCGGGTGTACTGAAATAGTTATTATTATTATTAGACCCGCGTCTTACTACCCGTTCGGGTTATACGCACTTACGCCAATATGTAATGGTAGGGTAATTGTAAGATGAAATGGAGGACCTACAGTTTAACGTGGGATTCGAACCACGGTGGAGCCCTGGTATTCCACACATTCACAAGTTGTGATTAATACACGTCTTGTAAGAGTTGAAGGAAGGGTTTGGAAATCAGATAAATCTGTGCCGGGACCGAGGATTGAACCCCAGACCCCGAGCACAGAAGTCTGACACCTTTCCCTTAGACCACCAGGTCACCCCTTTGAAATGGTTGAACATCATAAATGATATCCAGCACTCTCTCTTTGTATAAATAAGATAATTCTTTCTCTCCCTCCCCCCCCCCTATAGTGCCATGCGAGAATGTGCACTATATAGGCCTAAAGCTACAAGCACGATTGTACTTCTACAGATGATAATTCTTGTTCTTACTCCCATATTGCCATCCAATTATGTACTCTCTATAATGTTACAAGTATGATTGTACATCTACAGACGATAATTTTTGTTCTTACCCCCTATAGTGCCATCCAATTATGTACTCTCTATAATATTACAAGTATGATTGTACTTGTAGGGACGAAGGGCCTTCCTTGTTCCCTGTCCAAGAAGAAATATCGAAGTATACCTTGGTGGCTAAGAAGCCGTGTTTAATCACAGGGGGGATTCCCAACTTTCCATTGATTAGCATCAGTGTTTTCTGAAGAAATACAGGTCCCTGCTGGGGTCTGAAACTTTCAAGGCTCGATCAATCAATTGGTATGTTGTGACAATGGGGGTACATCGCCTTATTTCTGAAGCAGGTCACTTTCTAATTGCACCCATTTAATGTCATTTAACGGAAATATCTTGGTTTTACATCATACAAATTTGTCACACAGAATGTCCATTGAAAATTATCTAGTTGCTTTGAAAACATCTGACAGATTTTAAGTAGTAGTTTTAAACAAAACCAAATTACTAGAAATGTATTAAAACGTCACTGAAAATCAGAGAATGGTTCATTAAAATTTAGAAGGAATTCTATTACATCTTTACGACGGCCACACTTAAATTACCTAAGGCTTTTTGGGAGGTGGTAGTGGGGTTCATTATTTTCTTGTTTTCTTACGAGGGGCTACGGGGTGGAGAGATCATGATCCATCTTACGTAAGATTTTTTTTATCAATGTTTAAGTCGAGACAAAATACAAACAATTTTTTTTGTTAGAAAAAGAATAATATATATATATATATTAATTGTAAAATATAGTTTATAATCCCCTTTATTTTTGGTGTGTAACGCCTTATTTTACTGAAATAAAATTATTTTAAAATTCCATATCACTCGCTTATTACCAATACTAATGTCTAATAATAATTAAACAGTTTAAATAATCCAATTTACCATGAAAAAAAAAGCCTTTGCGTAATTTGTCTGTCTCTCTTTAATGTATGTCTGTATCTGAGTCCATGGCCGCAACGGTTTAACGTACTGCTTTAAAAATGTATATTTAAAGGTTAAATGGTCAGACATCGAGAATAAATCGTGTTTTTGACTCTAGCTCTAATATTAAGTGTAGCTTACCAAAAAAATCTGAAAATTCTAACTGTTTCTAAAATTTGACTCGAAATGAATAATTGGGTAATTATTATTATTATTATTATTAGTAGTAGTAGTAGCACCGCTTCTTACTACCCATTCGGCTTATATGCACTTACGCTAATGTGTAATGGTAGGGTGATTGTGAGATGAAATGAAGGACCTACAGTTTAACGTGGAATCCGAACCACGGTGGAGACCTGGCATTCCTCACATTCACAAGATGTCTTGTCAGAGGTGAAGGAAGGGTTTGGTAATCAGATAAATCTTTGCCGGGACCGAGGATTGAACCCCAGACGCCAGCATAGAAGTCTGACACCTTACCCCTAGACCACCAGGTCACCCTAATTGGGTAATGTTTAACATGAAAAATAAAGGTGTTTTTATTTCTCTAAAAATATTCATATTATGTTAGTGTACTGGTGACTTATTTTTGAAAATTTGAAGTTTTTTTTAAAAAAAAAGGTTCTTTTCAATTAGGTTGTGTTTTACACTATATATAACGTCGTTTTCAAACATTCTAATTTAATGTGTTTAAAACTATTTGACTGTGAGAAAGCAAGAGAGTATGTACGATTTTGTCCAAGCATTTTTTATATAATTTGTGAATATATGTTGTTAATATTAATACGTGTGGAGACAGCCCACTATTTATCACTTACTTACTCTACGGCATTTGGAACTTGAAAGTTCATTGCCACACTTGCAAAAGTAGGCCAACGCCACCTACCCCTATATTGAGCAAGTTTTATCCAGTCCCCCTCATTACACCCCTATCTCTTTCAAGTTCATTCTAATGTTATCCTCCCATCTAAGTCTACCCAATGGTATCCACCCTCGGGTCTACCAATCAATACCTCGAACAAGGTTCTAGAATCTCGCATTGGCACTGCATGTCCTTTCCAACGTAATCTTCGAGATTTGGCCATCCTAACAATGTCTTGTGAAGAGTACAGGGTATGTAACTCATCAGTATGTGACCTCCTCTACTCCCCAGTAACCTCATCTCCTTTTGGAATAAATAACTTCCTAAGAATTTTTTTTCGTCGTGTAAGGTAAAATACCACGTTTCTCTCCCACAGAGAACAGGTAATTTTTTTTTTTTAGTTTTAAATTCTTTGAAAGCATGAGAGATGTCAACTACTTACTAACCGAGTAAATTCATGCATTTACCGATTGTATTATTTGTATAATTTCCAATCTAATATCTTTATTGCTGGTTTAAATAGTTACTATATATTTAAACTCATTAACCTTGTCAAATGATTTATTGTTCGAAGTAATAACTAAATTATCGTCCTCAATCAATGAGGGTGTTCCGGACTATACTAAATATTGAAGCTACGCCATAGTGAAACAATTTAAGGTAAGCCTATGTATTATGATTTAGACTCTCCCGAATAACTAAAACATATATTTGTGTAGTCTCAGTTATAAAGACATTTCACTATGAATAGAAATCAACTTTTTATTGACTGCATCAAGTCTCATAGCAATCTGCAATACATATTTGTGGAAAAGGGCTGTCCATTAATCACCAAAGGCTTTTTTTTTTCATAATTTTAGATCCTCCCCACGTAAGAGATAATATTTTCTTTAATCTCATAACCCCCTCTTATCTTTCTTAAGTATTTTCTTACAATTTGGTGGATTTGATTATTTTAATCATTGATCTATTTTTAGACATAAGGATAGATAATAAAGCAAGTGATATCAAATTTTTGAAAACTTTAAATATAGTGTGTAAAAGAAATATAAATGAAATTGTATAATTACTATATCTATTTTCTGACCAAAAAATAAAGGTTTTTGTCTCACCTTAAACATTTCTAAAAAAAATCTTACTTAGAATAGATTCTGCACCCCTCCACTATCCCCCGGTAAAGAAAAAATACTTAACCCGCTACACCCCAAAACCCTCACGTAATTTAAGGACGGCTCCAAACAGGCAAGTTTTTTCTTGACCATACTGTACAAGAAGATGTAAGTAAATAAGAAAACAAGCCATGTCTGCCCGGGAATCATCACTCATCCCTGTTGACCTGAAACTCTCACATTTGTGTCCAGAGGACGTGTCGTGGGGAGAGAGAGAAAAAAATAACATTCTCATATAATTAAAATAATTCCATACTTTTCGTTTCCTGTTGGTTCACTCCCTCGGTTGGATGTGGACTTGCACCAGGAGATCTTGGAACAAGAGGTGTACCTGGTGTACCAGTACTCACAGAATTGTTATTTAGGTTTTTAAACGTGGAACGTTCTTCATTCTGCGTCAAGGTTCGTCTATAAGGGCAAGCTATGTCATGGCATCTATCTTGGTTCCAATTTTCCTTTCTCTATAATGTGGACTAATATTAATAAAACCTAAATGTAAATCAATTAAATCATGGTTCAAAACGATAGTGTAAGCTTATATTTTAGAACAATGTTTTTTAATAAAAAAATTTTTTTAAAGAAATTATGAACTAACCAAATAGCATTGTTGGATCATTATTTTGTGAGATGGAAGTCACTTATGGTTCAGATATATGGAAGTCGGTCGCCAATGGCTTAGTCGTTGTTTTTGTTTGTGAGATATATGTAGATGGCTCATTAATGGTTCATGTTTATTTGATAGATGTTGAGGTTCATGGTGGTGCGAGATGGAATAGGCTAAAGGTTCAGTGGTTGTTCGTGGAGGTTTTTTTTTATGGGAAGTTGAAGTTTGAATCCAGGTCAGGTGTTCTTAGATGGGTTCATCAACAAAATAATTCACCCATATCCCTTCACTCTAACACATACGTGTTTACAATTAAAATCCTCCTTTCTCATACCTGTCCTATTAGTGTAAAATACGCGAATGGTAGGACTTTATTAAAATTAATAATATTTAGCACCACGTCTTACTACCCGTTCGGGTTATACGCTTTAAGTACTAATTACTCCAATGGATTAGGAATTGAGATGGTTGTATTAGAGGAAGTGAACCCGCATTTGCGTGGAGGGAGAATGGAAAACCATTTAGGAAAACCCCCCCTCAGTTCACCCGACCGAGATTCGAACCTCGATCTCGCCGTCCTCAGCAATCGAGCTCAACACGACAAGCGCGTTAGCCAACTACGCCACCGAGGCGGGTGACTTTATTAAAAGAAATTTAAAAAAATGTAATGCCAAAATATTTAATAAGATATTAACTGTTGTGTTCCAGGGAGATCTGCGTGGACGCCGGTCAGGAGTTGTCTCTACAGTACGGCTGTCAGTTCTACGAGGTCAGTGCCGCAGAAAATTTCGCGGGCGTCTCCCTGGCATTCCAATCCCTTTTACGTGAGGCCCGCTCGGTGCAACTACTCCGGGCGTTACCTATCCGGCGCAAGCTTGGCGTCAACAGCGTCTCCAAGGTGCTTGGTAACATATTCGGCAAAAACAGTAACAAGAATGGCGATCGCAAGAAAAGGCCGTCCCTCAGCATCTAGCAGTATCAGGACCATGTTGAACTCTTAATTACTGCCTTAAGAACAACAAGTAACGTGAGCACAAGAAGATGCCGTAAATTTAGCTTGGTCCGAGTTGTGATGAATTGTTAATTACAAGGTCTACGGTACATTTAGCTTGGTCCGAGTTGTGATGAATTGTTAATTACAAGATCTACGGTATATTTAGTTAGGTCCGAGTTGTGATGAATTGTTAATTACAAAATCTAAGTTACATTCAGCTTGGTCTGAGTTGTGATGAATTGTTAATTACAAAATCTATTATACATTTAGCTTGGTCTGAGTTGTGATGAATTGTTAATTACAAAATCTATGGTACATTCAGTTTGGTCCGAGCTGTGATGAATTGTTAATTACAAAATCTATGGTACATTTAGCTTGGTCTGAGTTGTGAAGAATTGCTAATTACAAAATCTACGGTACATTTAGCTTGGTCCGAGTTGTGATGAATTGTTAGTTACAAAATCTACAGTACATTTAGTTTGGTCCGAGCTGTGATGGATTGCTAATTACAAAATCTACGGTACATTCAGCTTGGTCTGAGTTGTAATGAATTGTTAATTACAAAATCTACAGTACATTTAGTTTGGTCCAAGTTGTGATGAATGGTTAATTATAAAATCTACGGTACATTTAGCTTGGTCTGAGTTGTGATGAATTGTTAATTACAAGATCTACGGTACATTTAGCTTGGTTTGAGTTGTGATGAATTGTTAATTACAAAATCTAAGTTACATTCAGCTTGGTCTGAGTTGTGATGAATTGTTAATTACAAGGTCTATGGTACATTTAGCTTGGTCCTAGTTGTGATGAATTGTTAATTACAAGATCTACGGTACATTTACCTTGGTCCGAGTTGTAATCAATTGTTAATTACAAGATCTACGGTATATTCAGCTTGGTCCAAGTTGTGATGAATGGTTAATTATAAAATCTACGGTACATTTATCTTGGTCTGAGTTGTGATGAATTGTTAATTACAAAATCTACAGTACATTTAGTTTGGTCCGAGCTGTGATGGATTGCTAATTACAAAATCTACGGTACATTCAGCTTGGTCTGATTTGTGATGAATTGTTAATTACAAGATCTACGGTACATTCAGCTTGGTCCGAGTTGTGATGAATTGTTAATTACAAGATCTACGGTATATTTAGCTTGGTCTGAGTTGTAATGAATTGTTAGTTACTACGAAAAACTTAGCAACAATAAAGGTGATTGTCAGAAGAAGTAATCCACCAGTGTCTAGCGAGGTTTGTTTGGAATAAACTATTAATAACTACCGGAAGTTAGGTAGAGTGCTAAGAGTATGGGAATCTTCTGCAGTTGATTAAGCCCACTAGTAAAATATGCCCTTTTTATATTAAAAAAAATGCTACAAGATACCTACTTTGTAAAACATCTCTTTCTACCAAATTTGTATACATATTCATTATAAGTTTTTATTTTCCAAAACTTTTTAAATCTAGTATTATACAAGGGTTTATTAAAACAAAATAATAATAAAGAGTAGTAAATGTTTGGCAATCAAGAAGTGAAATCAATTATAAATTAACTAAAATAAATATTAAAATTATTCAGTAGGAAAAAATTATTTCAAGATAACCTCTTGCCATGAGCACAAAATGACGTGCAGCAGTAGAGAGAATGTATTTCACTTGGTGGTTTAATCCACAAACATGTACATTGTAGCCACATTACACGCGTCCCATTTGATGTTGTGAAATGTCACGCAGGCGCAGTTCATATTTCAGAACAAGTTTTATAATCACTCTAATTTGAAGGAGTATTTGACCTTGTGTGTTCTATTTTTATGTTGATAATGTGAGTCCAAAGTGCATTAACATTTTTTGTTTTGATTATCACATTCCAAAAAATATTTTTCCTCTTATTTATTTTATTACTAGTGGTCATAAATACCAACACACCGATAAACTATCATTTCTATATGGCTTCCTGTCCAAACAATACAATTATTTTACTATGGTCATAATTTTAGAATAAGCCATCTCTTTTTGCAAAGAGTGTACCCAATTTTTCGATGAATTAATACTTAACCAATGTATTGGTAAATATACAGTTGATATTTTTTCTCGTGGTTTTTTTGTTTGCATTCACATATTTATTTATAACTGAATTCATTTGTTCAATAATAAAATATTGTCGAAGTACCACAGTGGCCTTTTTTTATTAATATGCTCATGAAGCCACTAGTTAACTTTTTATGTTGATAAAATCTTATATGTTAATTCATTTTATGATAAAAAGTAATAAGATTGCTGATTATTAGAAAGTTGTTGCTAATGAACATGACTATGTGTGTCGAACAAATGCCCGATCTACATATGTTGGTATTCCTGTAAGGAAATACAAGTTATTGTAATGTATTACTGGTTATGTATATGTTATGATGAAAAGATTTAAGAATGTTAAGTGCCTTGAAAATAAGCACCAATAAAACATGTTTAGTGGTGGGATAAGTAGATAAGAATCGTTGTTATCACAGAAACTTTGTCAGTAAAAATGGCAAAGGGAGAAAATATACATTTACAAATATCTACATCAACAATTATTGTAAATTATGTTACAATCCCCGTTTATTAGGACATAATGATGGATTTATTACTATTAAACATAGTATATTTTATTCGAGATAATATTTTATAATAGGTACCTATGTATACATACAATTATTTGTAATAACCACATCGATGACTGAATAGTTTTCAATCGTTTTTCGGTGATCATACATTTGTAAGACGTGTGCCTGAATTTTAGAAAACTTATTTTAAAAATATCAAATAGTAAATAAACATGTTTACAGGCTGTATATTTCTATTTCAAATTGGCTAGTGATTAAAAAATAGATGTGAAATTAATTGGAAGGTATATTATGGCTCTTTTCATATTTTTTATAATTGAAAGGAAGTACACTTTTCTAAACCACCCACCATTACTAAAACTATGTACCTCAAAACTGAAAAGTACATTCATTAGTACATACCTAATTATGTGGTAGGTAAGAAACTGTCCATATAGCTCGAAAAAAAAACCTTACTTAATTCATCCTAACTTTCTCCACACTTCCCTATCCTTTCATACTCACTTTGCTCCAAAATCACCCTTACACCAAGTCATACATGGCTCTTTTATTCTTAAAATTGTTCATGTTACTGTTATTCATACATTCGTATGTCACATTTAGCCACTTCTAACACATCCTACCTCTTCCTTTTAATCCACACTCTCTACCTTCATATATTTGCTTCATCACTCGATCCACACTCATCCTCCCAACATGCCCAAATGAACGTAGCACGCTTCTTTCCCATTGACTCGTTAGATTCCCTTTCAAACCGCACTCCTTCAGCACCCATTAATTAATTACTGGTGACCTGGAGGTCTAGGGGTAAGGTGTCGAACTCTTGTGCTTAGGGTCCGGGGTTCAATCCTCGGTCCTGGCACAGATTTATCTGATTACCAAACCCTTCCTTCACCTCTGACAAGACATCTTGTGAATGTGGGGAATGCCAGGCCTCCACCGTGGTTCGGATTCCACGTTAAACTGTAGGTCCTCCATTTCATCTCACAATCACCCCTACCATTATACATTAGCGTAAGTGCGTATAATCCGAACGGGTAGTAAGACGCGGTGCTAATAATAATAATAATAATAATAATAATAATAATATTGACTCTCCATGCAAGCGAAAAGCTGTTTTCCTTAAAGAACCCAAGCATAGGTAAAATATGGCATATACATGTCAGTAGGGCTTACTTATACTTATATCTGCCAAATATATAAATAAATTATCATTAAAATACAAATGTACATTCACAAACAAAATATGATAACATAAGATTTTAGACTAGCCACTAAAATGTATACTACGCTGTGAATAATATTTAAAATACTGAATTAGTAATTTATTTACTAAAATCACCATCTTATTAACTATTTGGTTACACACTGATGAAAACAAGAATTTTAATTTACTATAATACCTCGTCAGAGCCTGTTAATTTGATCATTACGATCAAAGTAAGATTTACTTTTACAAAAATTGAATAGTAGTATAACTGAAGGTACTCTTTAAGAATTCGAAAATAGAAAGAAAAATTATCCAAGCAATTTTGAAATTGTCTAACCCCACAATTTCATTCTAACAAACCACATTCCAAAATAATGAGTAATGTTTCAAAGGGTTTAAATATTATTCGTAGTAATTAAATCTACAAATATGTACTCACTGGCAATTTTTTTTATTAATTTTAACTGTCATTGTAATTTCAATCCTTGTTAAAAATATCCAGGTGCTTCCCATGTATTCAACTTATAAAAACTTTTTTTATGAAGTTTGATCAAAGGTATCCACAGTTTAAGTGCAAATGTTTAACGTTCTTTCTAAATAATTAAAAAATATATTATTTTATTTGTTTGGTAAAGGATCAGATAAAAAAATCTTGTATAGACCTAAGATACTTCCAAGTTTTCAACATAAAAGCTTTTTAAGATTTGTTTTCATTGGTATGTTTTTAATTAATTAAATTGGTCTATATTTTATGTTAATTTATTTCACTATAAAGATTTATTTTGATTGAAATATCAGTTCATATAGTTTTTATATACAATGGCACATTAATACTTTTACAGATACACAAATTTACCTTTTCAATATGACTTGTAAAATAGTTATAAAAATTACCCTAAAATTTCACTTAAGTTTTGTATTTTTCACCAATATATAAGTACTTCTATTATACTTGTAGCCATTAACATGTAGACAATTTTTTTGTTTATTAAAAGTATATCATAATAATTGTAACAAAATGTAAAATTGTGTATTTTTATTTGTTTGTTGGTTGATATAGTGTTTGTATTAAATAGGAATTGTTTTTAAAGTGCCAAACAAAGATTAAGATCAATAATAAATTATTGTCATCGATGAGTTTGAAAGGCTGACTGCATTATAATAGCAGATTAGAAACTATTTACAATATTTTAGACTAATTAGGACTGTTTGAATATGGAGACATATAATAGATATTTTTGTGTTTCAAAAAATATGCGGGCAAGTACTCCTACCTGAAAAATGCATATTTTATACGTACCACTTTCCTAGATAACCTAATCATCACGGCTGCTTAAGTATATTTTATGTTTCATCATGGAAGAATTCAAGGTCAAAAGCCCTACGTTAACCCTGAAGGTTGACAGAATTATTTTGCTTGGTTCCGCTTTTTTTTAGCACCGCGTTTTACTACCCGTTCGAGTTGTACGCTTATTTGATAACTACACTAAATATTTGATTGATTAGGGAGGTTATATTTATAGGAAATTTACCCAAATTTGCATGGGAAGCCATTTTGGAAAAAAACACCCTTAGTACACCCGACCGAGATTCGAAACGCGGTCTCCTTGTCATCATCAGTCTAATATGCTGCGAGAGTAGAACATTACAACTTGTGAACGTGGGGGGATGCCAGGCCTCCACCGTGGTTCGGATCCCACGTTAGAACTGTAAGTCCTCCATTTCATCTCACAATCACCCTACCATTACACATTAGCGTAAGTGCGTATAACCCGAACGGGTAGTAAGACGCGGTGCTAATAATAATATTGTGGAAAGCGTAACAAATTGTTAATGGAAGAGTAGAAAAATTAAGTATGGGTTTCTGAAGAGATAATGGACAGAAATCTCATCAAGTGTAGGTGATAGAATCTTGTAAATGTCTCTCACAAAATTTCACAAATTGTTCGTTAAAAATCCGCCATTGCCGAAATATTTTGGTGGACCCCTTGAAAGAATTTCGCGAATCACAATTTGGTAACCAATGCCATTTAGTATATGCGCCTATCGCCTCTCTAAGGCATCAGCATCATAAACAGTATCATCTGTGGTGGACATGCTTAGACACCTGCGTCTATAATCGACTTAAGCATCTGTCCTGCCGTTAGTAAAAGTATTCCACCAAATATTCAAACGTGTTTCCATGTCTTGACATTCTATCCGTACAAATCCACCAATTAGAGTTTAATGTCCGATGGTGAGGTATCTTTAGTATTCATAAATTGGATTGCACTGCACAACTCTTATCTCTTTTTTTTTATCATGTTTCCAGTAGTCCTAACATCTTATGACTGACGTCGTATATTGCTCAATTTACTCATCCTATCTTTAAAAAAATGACATCTTTACCTAGGCAGATATATCTTCCAAATACATTTTTTTGCGTGATAGGTCTTGTCACCTTATTTTTTGAAACACCCTCGTGTAGTAAGGTACATTTTATATTCCTTTTCCTCCAACTTGCAAGAATATACCTGATCTCCTAGCTATTTGTATATATTATGTCCTGCCATAATTGTTTGGTAAAAAAAAATGTGTTAAAATAATATGGTTGCCACTTTTATCTCAGAAGTAGCTTCAAGGTATTACAAATTGAAAAATTAAAATTATATTTTCTAGATATAAATGTGTTTCTTGCGCTCTCTTTTTCTTTTTTTTTTCATAAATTTTCTGTATACATTCTAATGTAATTTATTAGATTTATAAATATATATATGTTCTTACTTTGGAAGGTATGAAAACGTTGTAAATAAAAAAAATAGTGTTTAAATACTTATGACGTTTCATTCACCAATTTCTTTTATGTATACTTTTTCCATCCATTACAGTTCCCAACTTGTGGTGTGTGTCAGTATTTTATTCAAGCTATATATTATCATCCACTATAGGCTTGCTAAGCCTGTATTAGCTTCATATGCGTTATAATCTAACTTACGACTAGGACAGGCACAACATCCAGTCCCATACGTGAATTTATCACTTTGAAAGGGTAAACCCACTTTTCACATATGATACATTTTTCGGTCATGCCGGAAATCAAACCCGGGACCGTTAACTTACTATACAGACCCTCTACTGACTGAGCTGAGGTGTCGTATTGCTTTTAATTATATCATCATCATCATCATTTGACGTTTCCGCCTCTGCGGCTCGTCTGGTACATCCTCTTAAAGTCCTGTCGATCTTTACAAACTGTTCTCGCAACCACGCGTCTCCAGTCCACTCCTTTTTCTTCCATGTTCTTCTGCGCTTGGTTCATCCATATTGTCCGTGGTCTTCTAATAGGTCTTCTTCTCTTTGTTTTGTAAGGCTTTCTTAGGCATTCTGTCCTTCCCCATTCTCATCACATGGCATAACCACAGCAACCTTTTCCTCTTCACTCTCTCTCTCTCTTCTAATGGTATAACTTTTAAACCATCCCTAATTATTTCATGTCTTATGCGGTCTCTTATTGTTACATTCTAAATGCCTTTCAGGAACCTCATCTCTGCTGCCTGAAATCTACTGAAATCTCTCTTCGTCCATGTCCAGGTTTCAGAGATGTATGTTAATATTGGATGATAATATGCCTTATATAAAGAAGTCTCTAACTCTCTCACCATATTCCATCAGATTATATCCTTGACCACATGGTGGAATTGTCCACTCTTCCATATCCTTTGTACTATTTTACCATTTGCAGTAATTATACTTCGTAGACAGCTGAAATCTTTCACCCTTCTGAGTTACTTTCCATTGATTGTTACTTAATTTGTTGGGTTTGTGTTTCTAGCCCCCTTCATCATCATTTAATTATTCTTTACTAAAATTTAGAATCAATATACAGGGTGTGAAACGTTTTACTATTCACAAGCGTAGGCTATAACAGAAGGGTCAGTAAATATTATCATAGTTAAAAATATACTTGGCTTACTTCTCTTCTTGGTTAGCCGGATTCAACTATCGTATTATATTTCGCACACGTGGATGTTTCTCACAAGAGGAAGAAGGAAAAAATAGTCATATACGAGTATATTTTTTAAACAGTTGTTTCGAACTTTGTATTTATTTATATTTTTAGAGATAGCCTATTTTAATCTCTTGAAACTTGAAGGATATTCTTTATTCGAGTATTAAAAACAAGTCTCGGTTTGAGATTTGAAAAAAAAAAATTTTTAACTAGTCTGATTTTTAAAATTTTAATATATTTAAGAGCATTTACAATGCTTTGGTGTTTAAGTTAATTGTAATTAATATATGACAAACTTAATCCTACTTTACTGATTGTGTGAATGTGATATCGAAAAGACTATAAAAAGATTAAACATATTTAGTTACTATTCCTATATTCTATAGCAACTAAAGAATTAATGACAACAAAATTAAAATTGATTAAAATAAACCAAACCCATGTGGAGGATTTGTTACCATGTTATCTGAGAATCTAATTCAAGGCACGGTATTTGTTGGTAAAAGAAAAAATTGATTTGACCCATATATATGCATTATATATGGATAAATGTCTCATATTTATTATAGATCATATTCTTTAGATTAAAAATGACACCTGAACACAGGAATCAAACCGGCAAATTTGGGTTTAATGACAATGCTTTGCCACGGAGCTATCAAGGATTATTTACGTGCCCAGAGTCAATCTTCACTTATATTATAAGGCAGAGTCTGTGATGGACATCTGAAAATCGTCAGCTACACATTAGCGATCAATTGATACCGCGAGCTATGGGTTAACGCAGTCACCTTCTTCTTATGGGAGATTTACGACGCCAATTTTACAATAACAACTGTGTCTACGATCTACGTCAGTGGCCGCATGATCTAAGGTGTCATTTTAGCAATATACTAGACCGCCAATCACAGGGAGAATGGGGTTCGAATCCCGGTACGGTGTGTTGAGGGTGGTTATCCATAAAATGGTTTTATACTCTCCCTCCAAGTTAATATGGGTACATTTTCTCTATATTCAACTTTTATCGTTCCTAGATTATTAGAGTAATTAATACATATGAAAATAGCCCGAATAGGTAGTAAGACGCTGTGCTAAAAACAAACCGAACAAATGCACATGTCATGATGGATTAGTTATCCAAGCTCTTATATTATTATTATTATTATTATTATCACTGCGTCTTACTACCCGTCCGGGTTATACGCACTTACGCTAATGTGTAATGGTAAGGTGATTGTGAGATGAAATGGAGGACCTACAGTTTAACGTGGAATCCGAACCACGGCGGAGGCCTGGCATTCCCCACATTTACAACAAATAGGTAAAGAGCTGGGAGTGGGGTTGTTTGAAGTTCTAATCTTAGAATGAGGAAGAAAAACATACTTTTTGTTTAAAACTAAACACTGAAAAATCAAAATCGATGGAAAGTTGACTTTGACAAACAAACCTTTGTATAGGAAGTCGAATTAGAGACTTCATTCTATAAAACTTTTCCTCATTAAAAAAAATGTTGAATACATTTTTGCACGATATTACTGCCACGAGCCACTAGTGAATGTACAAGATATACAAAATATGTAATATATATTTAATTTAAGTTTCATTATTTATACATTATTATGAAACATTTGCCATAATTAAATTTAAAATCTAATTTGGGGAAAACAATCTGGTTTGGAAAGAGAATTAAAATCCACCATTCATATATTCAATCTAAATTAATAAGAACTTTATCAAAAAAATTTAAAGTTTTTTTATCTATTTTTAAATGACTATTATTATCTGTTTTCTAAAATCAATCAGTGTAATCTTGTATTTCTATCCATTTAATGTATTTAATAATATATATTATAGATATATGCTTGCAATTAAAATAATTAATTACTACTAATCTCAAATCAACATCAAAAATACCTAATTCTTAAATTATTATTTCCTAAATAATAATGTTCAGTTTCCTATTAACTCATCCTTACTTTTTTTGTTAATTTGAAATATGATGAGCATTGTTTGTTATAAGCCCATTTACAGAGCTGTGTACAGATTTCAAATTTGGTTTTCATCGATACAAGACCTAAGTCTCTGCCTTCCAGTCAATAATGTTCTTGTTACTGATAAGTAATTTATTATAATAAACAATTAGATTTTTTAAACTATTTTTTGTTTATTTGTATAAAAAATATCTCATCACTATATGATTGATTTATTGTTATATGTTTGAGGTGTTTAACATACAATTTCTTAAATGGTTAATTATAGCAGCACATGAATTTTGCCGAGAAAGGTATTTTCAAATACTCACATACCTACAAGCGATCTTTTACATGCCACAATCTACAAAGGACCAAACATTTTTACCTCCCCTCTGAAGAAAATTTTATCACAGATTTTATCGCTAAAGATAAAATAATAACAAGCCCGGCTGGGTTAGAACCCGCGAAAATCGGGTCATGAGGCGAGCTCTTTACCTCAAGACTACCTAGGTCAACATCACTACGTGAGTAATTTTCTATTTAATATAGGCTAATAATTGGCTATATTAATCTTTTGTAATATTAATTAGCTAAGACCCACCTCGGTGGACATGCGGTGCGAGTATCAGGCTCATCTAGTTTGGTGAGCCAGTAACTTAGTTACAACTTTAGTATTACATCACATTAAAGTTGATGTTTCTCACCAAATGAAGATGAAGGAGGTGTTGTTTTTTTTTACTTGGTTAACTAATCTTTCACAGGGCAATTTTTTTTTAAATTATAGCACCGCGTCTTACTACCTGTTCGGGTTATATGATTAAGTAGTAATTACGCTAATGAGTTAGAAATTGGGATGGATAAATTTAGAGGAAGTGAACATACATTTGTGTGGATAAAGTGTGGAAAACCATTTAGTAAAGACCACCTCCAATTAACTCGACCGAGATTCGAACCTAGGTCTCCTCGTCCTTGGTAGACCAAGCAATTGTTGGTACATTTCTTTTAAATTCTACCGTTTACATCCCATCCCCACTGATTTTTTTAAAATCTAGCTAGTAGGTCTAAAAAAGATCTGATATTCTGACACTGATCAAGTTTATTGACAACAGCTACATATAAAAACCTTTTTTTCTATTTTTTAAAAATGAAGTCAATTTTTTCTAATACATTAATTTATTTTAAGCTACTATATGATATCTACAAATTTAAGTGTGTTCCATGAATTTTATTGCAGATTAGATATTATTTTATGCCTTGATTATATTTTTAGTTAAAATTCTCTAAAATTCATTCCTTGCGACCTTTATGAAAAGTTTCCATTCATTTGAAATATTTTTTACAAAACAAAAATACTATATAAATCTTATTAGATAAAAGTGTACGTTCTAGGATCATTCTCGTGGGATGGCACAGCCAAGTTGGGACCAAGAAATAGTTTCAAATGCAAGACACCTACAGATGAAAAAAAAACTATCTAGTACCATAGGCTTCTTTTCGCTAGTTACTATTTTGGTTGGTAAAAACTGATGCCAACTTTAGATGCCTAGAATAGGCCAATAACTTCCAAGTCTTCTAAACTAAAAATATCACCGGGGAAAGAAAATCCTTTAAGGTAAATCAACTAATTATATATTATTCTCTTTAAAAAAATTTTTTTTAAAAGTAGTTTATTGGTGTCTGATTTTTNATTTTTTTTTTTTTTTCTTTCTATATTTGGAAAGTGTATTCAACGATTTTGTTCAAAATTGGTATATGGGGGCTATTTTATATATAAATTAATAATCTATGTTTATTGTTCCAAATTAAATTAGTTTAAAAAATTTGAAATTTTTTGAAAATGTCATTTGGTTTAAATTAGATATCTGATAATCTGTAAATAGTTTTTTTTTTAATAAATGAGATCCTTTTTACAAATTTAAGAAAGTTGATGGTGATTTAAAGTAACTGATTTTTTTTTAATTTGTTCCACGCTATAACACTATTTGAGAAAGTTTGTGTGAATGTGTCATACCATTTATTCATATTGCTTACCAATCTATCAAACTTATTTTTTAATAAAATCAGAAGAAAGAGTATTGGACAATCTAGGTTTTATAACAACTCTTAGAATGACCTTGCTCTTCCTCTAGGTTTAAAGTCTAGCCAGACTCCACCTACCACATACGGCATAATAAACGTCGGATCAATAACGATGGGGGATTTGGTCTTCTTGTTTAATATGATCTCGAAATTTGAGATGAGAGAAGCAACGGCTGCCTTCATTTGGGTCAAGGCGAACCTGTAACCTGGAACAAGTAATTGTAATGATTTATAATTATATCGTGGGTGACCTGGCGGTCTAGGGGTAAGGTGTCAGACTTCTGTGCTGGCGGCCGGGGTTCAATCCCAGGTCCCGGCACAGATTTAT
>CABEEJ010005624.1:0-29143 GCA_901482245.1 Timema douglasi | reverse complement strand
CCGGCACAGATTTATCTGATTACCAAACCCTTCCTTCACCTCTGACAAGATATCTTGTGAATGTGAGGAATGCCAGGCCTCCACCGTGGTTCGGATTCCACGTTAAACTGTAGGTCCTTCATTTCATCTCACAATCACCCTACCATTACACATTAGCGTAAGTGCGTACAACCCGAACGGGTAGTAAGACGTGGTGCTAATAATAATAATAATAATAATATTTTGATATTAAGGAAAGTTTCAGAATGTGTTTTATTTGTTAAAAAAATGTTCATTTCAATTATTTCTTATATATATAGAGTGACCAACAAGAAAATGTAGTTCCTTGAAATAATGATGTTTGTATCATCACGTTATTTAGAGAAAAATAAAAGCTTGTTTAGTGGATGTCTAAATAATTTCACCATGGATCGTACAAAGAAGACGGGGCAGATGAGTGAGACTTTTTACTTTAAAAACGAGTAAGATTATTTGGGTTCATAGCAAATAAAGTTGCGCCCTTACAATTCTTGCTTGCACGCAGACAGTTCCGGTTTTGATTCCTAGAGGGAGGAGAGTAGTTATTCAGTTTTGGTTAGATGGTATATTGAAAAATAGTTTGATTAAAAATGGTTAACAAACGTTTAAAATTAAATTCTATGGACATTTCAAAATTAAAACAAGGAAACCTCTTCCCCATCCCTATTAACCTAGGTTTTATAATTTTTAAGGGCATTTTTTAAATATATTTTTTTAAACTTAACTTGAGTATTTTACCGATCTGGCATTTATGACCTATTTAAATTTACATCACAATATTTTGAGTCTTAACAGATGACAAAATAAAGCAGTTTCTTGAAATAACGAATTTTGTACAAGTTTTTTTTTTGTGTCGTTTATACTTATTTTCACTATTCATGTACAATCACAAATACAAAAAGTTGCTGGCTTTAAAATCCAGCTCCGAGATAATCTGATCACTTTTGGTGACTGTGACTGTACAAAGAAGTCAGTATAGAATATTTATTTTGTAATGAGATACTATATACATTTAGTCGAGCAATATATAAATTAAGAGGCCAAGCCCAGATTAAAGTTGATAAAATTTATTACTTTACATATATGGCCATTTTAACTTCAGACGATCAGTTTCTATGATTAAATTTATAGATTTTGTTTATTACCTGAGTGGATTGGAGATTGTTGATAGCAAAATTTCAGTTTGACAAGTTGTTTTTTTGGGGGGTGGGGGGGAGGGGGGGGTCGGTTGTTTCCTAGGTAAACAAGACTTGTCGAGACTGTACTGGTAAATTCGTCCTCCATTCAGTATTAAACTCGACCTTCAAAGCCAATAAACGTACATACGTTCCAACATATTATTTTGTGTGTGGTTGGTTGGATGAATGGTGAGTGGGAAGGAAACAGTTTTATAAGTACAGTCCCTGTCAAGTTTTGCCTGACCTGGAAACAATCCTTAAACCGTCCCTTGTCGTTAATTAACAAGACAGGATTTTGACAGCATATATTATTTTTTGAGAGGGGAGGGGGGGTTTTCATCACATACAAAATGCTTATAAGTACATAAACTCTGTTCATAATCCTCTGGTCATAGAAATGTATCTTTTACAGGTCATTTTAAGGCATTAATGTTGAATAAGTATATTTTAGAATGATATCAAAATTTTATAAATGCATAAATATTCAAACATAAAATTTTTCAATCCACAGATGTCAAAATGAGAAGCTAATGTAGTAAACAATGAACTTTGTATCCTCTTTGCTTGTTTGTTTGTAAAATACACATTCCTGGTGAGACTGTAACTAGCCTAGAGAGGGTTGTGTTGGGAGAGAGGGTAGCTATTACTTCTGAAGCAGGTATTACACATTCCTGGTGAGACTGTAACTAGCCTGGAGAGGGTTGTGTTGGGAGAGAGGGTAGCTATTACTTCTGAAGCAGGTATTACACATTCCTGGTGAGACTGTAACTAGGCTGGAGAGGGTTGTGTTGGAAGGGGGTAGCTATTACTTCTGAAGCAGGTATTACACATTCCTGGTGAGACTGTAACTAGCCTAGAGAGGGTTGTGTTGGGAGAGAGGGTAGCTATTACTTCTGAAGCAGGTATTACACATTCCTGGTGAGACTGTAACTAGGCTGGAGAGGGTTGTGTTGGAAGGGGGTAGCTATTACTTCTGAAGCAGGTATTACACATTCCTGGTGAGACTGTAACTAGCCTAGAGAGGGTTGTGTTGGGAGAGAGGGTAGCTATTACTTCTGAAGCAGGTATTACACATTCCTGGTGAGACTGTAACTAGGCTGGAGAGGGTTGTGTTGGAAGGGGGTAGCTATTACTTCTGAAGCAGGTATTACACATTCCTGGTGAGACTGTAACTAGCCTAGAGAGGGTTGTGTTGGGAGAGAGGGTAGCTATTACTTCTGAAGCAGGTATTACACATTCCTGGTGAGACTGTAACTAGGCTGGAGAGGGTTGTGTTGGAAGGGGGTAGCTATTACTTCTGAAGCAGGTATTACACATTCCTGGTGAGACTGTAACTAGCCTAGAGAGGGTTGTGTTGGGAGAGAGGGTAGCTATTACTTCTGAAGCAGGTATTACACATTCCTGGTGAGACTGTAACTAGGCTGGAGAGGGTTGTGTTGGAAGGGGGTAGCTATTACTTCTGAAGCAGATATTACACATTCCTGGTGAGTCTGTTATAGGCTGGAGAGGGTTGTATTGGGAGGGGGTAGCTATTACTTCTGAGGCAGGCATTTGTAAATCAATGTTATATTCAGTGGAGTGCCAGTTCAACTGATACAGGCTTTTAATTTCATTTTACATTTGAAAAGTGCGTGTTTGATTTATTCGTGTGCATTTATTTCAAGTTTTTGTTCATATTTCTAAGCCAATTTTTTGAAAATTTGATTCATTTTTAGGTCATCAAAATTCAGGCCAAGATAATTAATAAAGTTGATATATTCTTTCCTGTTAAATTTAATATAAAACGTTTTGTTCAATAGACAATCCCAATGTTGAGTCAAATCTTCACACATCATTTTTAATAAATATAATTTTAAAATAGTTTTCACTCTTCACACTTGATCTGAAATGATTGCTCAGTAACACTTGACCTTACCAATTCAATTGCAAAGTTTATCACTCGGTAAGTCGGTACAGTTAGGATGAAACTAGAGGGCAGTGGGGAAGGGGGGCTAATATTATAAAAAAATAAACTAAAGATATACTGAATATACTAATTTTATACTTAATTTATTTACCAAAGTTAATACCAAAATAATTATAATAGCTTTTTTTTATTGCATAGCACCTGATATAAGTATGTAATTCACAAATTGTATATAGCCATTTTTATTACAAATATATTTTTTAAATAAAATGAAGTCTTGTGATATGTTTTTTTAAGGATAATTGTTTTATGTAATGTGACCAATATTGAGGTTGTTGCAATAAATATGAGACTGTTACAAAAATTTGATAGCCATTGTTAAAACATTTTTTTTAAATTGTATTTTGTAAATAATAGTGTACCTTTTCAATTCCTCCAATTTTCAAATTACTCGATATAAAAATTGTATACTTTAAAACAAAAATTGTAATAAGATAATTTGGGGCAGTTTACGACACGGTCTATGAATCTTTCCCGCGACCTCTGCACACACTATCTGAAGAACTACTTTACTTTTATATTAGTCTGAACTCTGAAAAAGTAATCATAACCAGGGTCACCTCTGAAAGGGGGTAAATGAGGCAGTTTGCACCATTCCCTGCCAAGCGAGGCCCTTCAATTATCTAAAACTCTTTATAACAGCAGAAATTTTTACAACCACCACTAACCTATATAACGATCTATCTATTTGGTTTGACAATTTTCCGACCCCAATTTAGTTATTATTATTATTATTATTATCACCGCGTCTTACTACCCGTTCAGGTTATACACACTTACGCTAATGTGTAATGATAGGGTGATTGTGAGACGAAATGGAGGACCTACAGTTTAACGTGGGATCCGAACCACGGGGGAGGCCTGGCATTCCCCACATTCACAAGATGTCTTGTCAGAGTCAGAGGTGAAGGAAGGGTTTGGTAATCAAATAAATCTGTGCCGGGACCGAGGATTGAACCCCGGACGCCAGCATAGAAGTCTGACATCTTACCCCTAGACCACCAGGTCCCCCCCCCCTCAATTTAGTTAAAGGCAGTAAAACTGTGAGGATAAGATTAATGAGACTACCCTCTTGAGTGGTCGAATGGTCTAAGGAGTCACTATCGCAATAGACTTGACTGCCAATAAAGGGGGAGATCTGGGTTTTAATTCCTCTGGGGTGGTTTCCCATTGATGGTATCACTATTTATCCACACAAATGCCTATGCCTCTGAATTCCCTACTTTTTTTTTAAATATATAATTTAAAGTACTTTGATTCAGCATTACCAAATGAAATAACATTTTATTTAATCTCTGGAGACCCCCTGGGGTTGTGGATTGTAAAGCCCTTGCCCTGCTCCAATGCACACCCGGAACATGCTCACCCAATCCTTAGAAAAATATGTTAAACAATCCTCTAAAACACTTAATAAGATTTTGCTAATAGTTTCGGTTTGGATCTGTCAGTGTGTTCATTGACCCCTTATTTTTATCAGTCATTTTTCACAGAATATAAAGATGTTTACTTATTTTGATGAACTATCGAGTCACCTCGGTGAGTAAACACAACAGTATTTACCTGGATGTAGAAAACACCACGAGAATAAACCACCTCTTTCCGCCCCAGTTCGCAGCCAGGGATGAGTCAGCTTCAATGGCTGCATGGTCTAACGCTCTATTCTCTTTTTGGACTATACTGCCAAAGACGGGAAGATCAGGATTCAATCCCGGTCGAGTGTTTTTTTCCTAAATTGTTTTCCACTCCAGCTTCACATAAATGCAGGTGCACTTCCTCCTAATTAAATAATAATAATAATAATAATAATATTTAGCACCGCGTCTTACTACCCGTTCGGGTTATACGCTTTAAGTACTAATTACTCTAATGGATTAGGACTTGGGAAAGTTGAATTAGAGGAAGTGAACCCGCATTTGCGTGGAGGGAGAGTGGAAAACCATTTAGGAAAAACCACCCCCAGTTCACCCGACCGAGATTCGAACCTCGATCTCCTCGTCCTCAGCAGTCGATCTTCAACACGACAAGCGCGTTAGCCAACTACGCCACCGAGGCGGGTCTTAATTAAATCTTTCTAATTCCTAACACATTAGTGTAATTAGTACATAGGCGTACAACCCGAACGGCTAGCATGGCATAGTTCTAAAAAACACACCTTAGGATGAAATACCGGCGCTCCTAAAGAACAAATATGAAAGCAGTGGTCAACGTTTGGTGAAATTACAAATAGATTTCTGATAGAGATGTCAGTTTCGAAGAAACACAAAACTAAGGGTCACTAAGGGTTGTATGAAAGAACTTGACTAAGTGGATGCTTATTGGACACTAGCGTGGGTGTGCTTGAGTCATCGTAGATTAGAAGGTGTAGCGATCGTGTTCTCGGGATCGCACTATCAGTCCACTAAGCATTCACTAACGTTCTTGCATACCGCCCTAATCCTTCAGCCTCCTTCTAATAAAAATGGAAGGCCCCTCCATCCCCTCCCTAAAGCATATACTATATCTACTATGTTTAAAACATTTCTAACTTTGCAGTTTTAACAAATAGGTAAGTCTTAGTTATCACTTTGTGGAAACCTATATAAGTTCATTGTCACTAAAATACTTCAATCTATCGGAAATTGTATGAACGACAAAGTTTAGCCCTGTTTGCTTATGGTGCATTGCTAACAATGAGAATGAAGTGTCATATGTCACTAGCAAAAATAATAATACAACTTAAAAATAATTCTCCTTATCGGAAGCTAAAAGTTCCCCTTAATCTGCAAAATAACTGTAATTCTAATGATAACACTGAACATTTTAAATCGGTACTTTATGATTGTAGCAATAATCAAAATCGAGCTTGGATTCAAAATAATCGATAATATTTTTCCAAACTCAGAAATCTTTACAAAATCATAGTTTTGAATAATTTATTATGATTATTAGCACCGCGTCATACTACCCGTTCGGGTTATACGCACTTACGCTAATGTGAAATGGTAGGGTGATTGTGAGATGAAATGAAGGACCTACAGTTTAACGTGGAATCCGAACCACGGTGGAGGCCTGGCATTCCTCACATTCACAAGATGTCTTGTCAGAGGTGAAGGAAGGGTTTGGTAATCAGATAAATCTTTGCTAGGACCGAGGATTGAACCCCGGCCGCCAGCATAGAAGTCTGACACCTTACCCCTAGACCGCTAGGTCACCCTCACTTAAATAATTTAGAGCTTAAATGTATTCAGTCATCATTAATTTTACTAATAATACCAGATTGGTAACAGAGTGACCTAATTAAAAATTCAGTACAAAACAATCATATGTATTATTGGCTAAATTTATTTACATTTAAATTGAACAATATGAAAATAATGTTAAAACACATTATTTAAAGTAAACCACTGTGCAAAATGTCATATTAAATAATAGAGTTGGATCGAATTCACTATTATACAAATTCGAATTGCAAATCCAAATCTCCAATTTACCTTCGAATCTCAAATCCAAATCTTATGAACGTAAGAAGAAATATAAATATCATAGACCATTATAAAATACAAAGCATAACTAAATGTCAATTTGTAGTCGACAATTTCCACATGTCCATCATAGACTCTGCCTTAAAATAAAATATGAGTGAAGAATGAGCCTGGGCACGAGACGATTCCTGGATAGCTCAGTGGTAAGAGCATTGGTATACTGAGTCAAAGGTCCTTGGTTCGATTCCCGTATCCAGGTGTTATTTTTTCAATTTTCAGAATATATCTAGATGGAGAATTCCTCCCTAAAAAGCATAAATAATAGCTTTGGCTATTTAATCCTTAAACGTCAATAGTCTTTCTTGTAATCCATTAATTATAAGTTTATAACATTCATAAATTCAGTTGAGTGATAAATTACTGGTTTGGAGCCTGATTGTTAAGTTCGCCCCATAATTATAAATGGTTTTGAACTACCAATAAGCGGTATTAAAGTTCTAGAACAAATTTCACCCAAAAATTGAAACACTATTTTTTTAAATGATTTACATCTTGAATCCAAAATTTTCTCGACTCTCGAATATCCCTAAGGATTTGAGGGTCCCGTCCTCATTAAAAATCTACAATGTAACATATTTAGTGATTCTTCCGTTGATAAAATACATTAATATCACTACTTTTACATGAAAATAGTTTTATTCATATATTTCTTAGAGCAAACATAACAATAAACCTTAATACAAAGAGCCACTGTCCCACGGTTAACAGTTAGAAAATACAAAGTTTAACACATGCTAATACTTTTTCTCACTTCCTTGGGCACAGGACAAAGCTGGATAGATCAGAGGCTGGCATTTCTCAAACAAATATTTAGTATTATACCTAGTTAGCATAATGCTTAACAATTCAAAATAAAGTACACAAAAAATTACAGTTCACTTTCGATACAATATTGGTTCAATACTTTAAGCACCTTTTTTTTTTAAATATACAGTTAGGAAATTCAACTCTAATACTTGATAATATTATTTACAATGTATTATATAATAAAATAAATACTGTTTAAAGTTTAAAGTGGAATGTTTTTACCACTGACTTAGCAAATCTTATAACTCATCCTTCATTACTACTCTTTAAATAAATTGTTTTATTTTATTGACTTCACTCATCATTTACTGTATTTTCATCGTATATGAAATGGTTGGTTTACAGACTCTGCAGGATTATCCTTACTGTACTTGTTCATATCGAATGGTTCCAAAACTAGGGTGACAATTTTTAATAAGGACTAATCAGGAAATGATTGACAGTTTAGTATAAATGGAAAACTGTTAAAATAAGTGAAAGATTTTGTGAGCAGAATGTTTTGTAAAAATGGAAGAATAAATAGTGAAATTGACAGACGGGTGAATGCATCTCGGAGAGTAGTTGGATATATGTCGACTAATGCAAAGAATGAAGTAGTATCGAAAGAGGTAAAGATGGCGGTATATAAAAGTGTATTAATGCCAACTTTTCGGGAGAAACAAAAAGGCAAGATGAATGCAGTTGGAATGAGATATCTAAGAAATGTGTGTGGAAAGACTCATATGGACAGAATCAGTAATGAATGGGTGCTGAAGAAGTGCAATTTGAAAGGACATTCAATGGGCCAATGTGAAAGAGGCATGTTACGTTGGTTTGGGCACGTTGAGAGGACAAGTGTGGATCGAGTGACGAAGCAAATATAGGAAGGTAGAATGTGTGGATCAAAAGCAAGGGGTAGGTAATGTATTACAAATGTGTGAAAAGAAGAAACCATTAAGAGTTTTAAGAATAAAAGAGTATGTATGACTCGGTGTATAGGTGTTGTTGAAGAGAATGGAGTGTGCAAGAATAGGAAAGTGTAGATAGATGTAGTGAAGATAGATTAAGTAGGAAGTTGTTTTTTGAGTTATATGCAGTTTCTTGGCCATTCCGTAAGGAAACTGCAAGATTAGGTATACATATTTGTATACATGCTTGTTTGTTTCAATATTATCATGTAAAGTTATTAACTAGAGTGGAATTACAATATGAGAGCAGATTTAGAAGATTTAAAAAAATACAAACTTTTTGTGTTCAAGGTCAATATCGAAACAATGTATCAGGATCAAAAATATCCGTCTACAGTAAAGGCTACACATCATTTGATTTGACCTATAAATATGTGAAAAACCCCTTTGTTAACTTTAATAACTGTTGGACATGTTCCTTTATTTGAAATGGCATGTCCACAAATTAATGTAAAGGAGAAGGGTGCAGAATCAATGACCAAAGGTCTGTTGGCAACAGTTTAGAGGTAGGTTCTCTTTTTCAATAACTCGACATAAGTTAGGTTCAAATTATTAAGATACATACAACTCTGCATAAAATATATATATTTTACGATCAATAATCATATTTCACTCATTTTTTTTCAATAGTACTTTTTACGAATAGTCCCACTTTCAAGGCTGACTATATTAACTCAAAAGGTGTGTGCCCTCTTGTTAGTTACACCTGTTCCTATGATAATCCCAACGCAGCACTCCTTGGCACAATAGCTAGTAATTGCGACATGCAGCACTTTTTAACTTTTGCGAAAGGAAATTGATGTGTCGCTAAATTCTAAACATAACCTCTTCTATTGGCACGTTTTAGTTTTATCAGCTACACACTTAGAGATGTTTATATCGATGAGAGGAGAGAGATTGATTTAGCTTTTTTATAATGTTTTTGTCGTCATTTTAAGTAGTATTCACAAGATTTAGCCATTTATTAAGCAAAGGAATTTCATATTCTTAGATGGATGTCTTATGACAAGGCTAAAATCTTTGGGTGTGCCAAGTCGACTTTTTCAATCCGAAGCAAACTCGAATCGGATATGTGAAATATTCTCGAAGTTTGAATATTTTTTTTGTTTAAAAATATATTATATTGTGGTATTTATATAGCTTTTAGGCACTAAAATTACTTGGCAAATAATGCATTGCACAAATATTCCTAATATTGTTTTATTCTGATAAATAAAGTTATCATCACAACATACAATTCAATTACATCAGATTTTTTTTTCAAATGAATATTGATTGAATATAAGAGTTCTAAATGATAATACTTGACCATAAATTGAGAATTTTAACTCTCACTATTATTAGTGGCAAATTATCGAAAGCCGGAATTTTTTTGGAAGCAAAGTTGAGCTGGTATTTGTTTCGAAGCTTTGTACACCCCCATTAAAATCTGTTACTTTCCTTAAAATGCAGTCACTAAATGCCAAAATAAAAGAATCACCTAATTAAATATTCTAATCATTAAAAGCTTTTAGAAATAAAACATTTTTTTTAAAAAAATCATAATTTTATAATGGCTGAGAAAAAAAATTAAATCAAGCTCATTGATTTGTGTTACAGTATTTAGTTCTTTGGTTTTGTTTTACATAACATAATATAACAATACTTTTACTAGACATATTTAAGTACAATCAAGTATAAATCCATACAATTTATTAATAATATTTTCAAACTTCACTTAGCCTATGTGCAAATATAGGATTATTTTATTGCATGAATAAATTAATAATAAAAATTATTACTTTAAAAAGTAAATTCAATAATAAGAAAATTGGTCATACATTTCAATACTTAGATTTCAAAACACCAAATTTTTCATAAAATACATTAAAAAAAGATTAGGAAAAAAAAGAAGATATTTTTAACAATTTTTTTTTAATTATTCAATATCAAGCTGTGTGACAAAATCAGATTAAACATCTAAAAAAACCTTTTATTTACCATCATACACTTGAAATACATTTATAAAATTTCTTTCTTAAGACTTTTCAAATGAATTTGATTAATCCACCGAAAAAGTGCGACCATCTTTTATTTCATTGAATCACTCATTATCCGTGCCAATTACCGACAATATTTAAAAAAATCTCACCGATGAGAGTATATCGTGCATGTTTTTTTGCCTGGAGGCATAATTAGTGTGGATAAATCCACTCAATGTTTTGGTAAGCGTTCACAATGTGGTCAACACAAAATAAATTTTAAATATTCAAAAATAACAACATAACCTAAAATATAATATATATAAATCACTGTTTGAAAACCGCAATATTTTTTCAAATCAATTCACTCTCTTTTCGTACAATTCACAACTAAATATCAACATAATACCACAGTCTGTTACACCAACTTAGGTCTCACTATCTGAAATAAAAGTCGACACATCGCACGCTGACAATAAAAAAAATATTCTTTGCTTCAAACAGAAAAAAAAAGTTTACAAGCAGATAGATTACAAAATTAACTATGTATAAGTTAAGACCATCTTAAGTATCTTATATATCTATATTTACAATACACTACTGAATAAATACATTTTAAAATGTTTGGACATTTATTATTTATATATTTTTCAAGTTCATACAACAAACTAAAGACAATGATATATGTTGTGTTTGAACAAATATTCGCATAGATTAAAAAACCTTTTTTTTTTGTTATCTCTTTTTTAGTTGATAATATGCAACCAACTATAGATTGTTTAAAAAGGATCACATTATTTGACATAAATCACAATTATTTATTTGTGTATGTGTTTGTTTAAAAATGATATAAAACTTGACTCAAATATAACATTATAGTTAAAAAAATATTCAAAATATTTACATAGGTAGTAAAAAAATTTTAATTCTTTTTCTTGGTCGAATTTATGAAGAAGATAAATTGATAAATACTGAAATGTATTTATTCGTTACTTCTTCAATGCTACATTTAAAAAAAAAGACAGTTGGTCCCAAAACTTTGACAGTCTTCATTCCCTTGTCCTTGCAAGTTGATTGCCTCCTTCAATTGTAATGTTTCTCGCGTTATTTTCATCTTTATTACCAATAATGCAGTACTAAAGTTGTCTTCCATTAATTTCATTAATTTGAATAGAATTCCTTTGAGACAGTTTTTTTGCATACTCTGTGAAATAAAAAAAAGGCTTACATTAATTTAATTCAATATACAACATAAATTATAGGACATAAAATAAACAAAAGAAAAAAAAACATTAAATGGGAATAAAAACTTAAGGCAATCAATAAAAAGAACAAAACAAGAACTAAATAAATGATAAAAATTGATTAAAAATACAAATCGAGTATATTTTTTTTATTCATACTTTTAATCATATGTTGAAAAGGGACATTCCAGGCAAATGTTGGATTCAATCTAAAGGGAACCAACCCGCTCCAGTGGCCGCATGGTCTAAGGCATTATTCTTGCAGGAGGCTAGAGTGATGGTGACAAAAAGACCGAGGTTCGAATCTTGATCTGGTGTACTGAGGGTGGATTTTCCAAAAGGTTTTTTCTAGCATCCCTCCTATTAATATGACCTTCCTTATCCCTAAACCCATTAGCATAATTAGTACATAAGTGTATATCCTAAATGGCTAGTAAAACGAGGTGCTAAAAAATAATTATTTAAGAGTCAAAGTGATGGATAGACCACTAACATGTACCTTTGTCAATAATGAAGGAAGATGTTGTTAAATAATCAAATACATAAAATAGTGTCATATTTGGAAGAAGACACAGGAAAGATGGATAGAAAAAGGGAACAAACACAATAATTGGCTCAAACTGAAAATAAGAACACAGTTCACACTTTATACTGCCGCCATTGCACAAAGAGGTAATGGCTGATTAAAAAATAATAATTGATCATTACCGCCCACTCTACAGACCTATTTTTCATTCTATCGGAATTAATCAGGAAGTAGTGTGAAACGTGTAATATAACTTTCTAAAAGAGTATACCGAAATCTATCTGTTTTTCCTGTACCTTCTTCTAACTATAACAAAATGTACCAGATAAAGTGAAAAGAGGTTTTCCTTAAAGATAAATATACTACAATTCTTGACGTCACAGACCAAGAAAATAGCCAGCTTCATTCAACACACTTCTTCAAACGACTGTATAACTCGAATGACTTCTTAAGTTTCATGTAGCATGATAATATAATAATATAATACAATATTCAGATACCTCGTTACTCAAAAGAGCTTAAGTTTATTTTTTATTTAACGTCTTAAAAAAGGTTCATCTTACTTTTAACTGAGAGATGTATAATTTTAATCAACTAATAGGGTAAGGATGAGGAAGATAAAATTCAAAGTAAATGTACCTGCATTTGTTTGAAGATGGGGAAAACATTTAGGAAAAATCAAATCTTGGTACACTCAGCCGGTATTCGAGAAGGTACCAGTCTCCTCGTCACTAGATGAGCTTGACATTTTGATTAGAATGGTGACTAGGACTTGCCTACTAAACTTACCTTTTAATAACTCGTTCAACTCTGCTTCATTGTGGCAGTGCTTAAACTCCTTAGGTTGCACCCCTTGGAAGACTTCCACTACACTGGGTTTCAGGTTGTAGAACAAGATGGGTTGGTTCCTCTTCACGAAGTCTTCAATCAATGACTTGATCCCCTAAGAAGAATTGATAAAAACACATGACTGGGTAGGACAGAAAAAATTTGATTGACACATAATAAAGTAGGGATACACTTTACAGAATTCTGCTAATACAGCGTTTTCAATTATATACATGTTCGCTATGTTCAGCACTTGTCTCACTCTTACGGCGTTTTTCGGCATGACGCACGCAATGAATGACTATGTCGATAATCCAGTCTGTGATGGGCCTATCGAATGACTAACTTTTGATTATCGAATGATCATTCGATAGTTTTTATTAGTTTGTCTTCAATAGTTTTCATTCATGTGACTGATCTATTGTGCACTTTATATATGATATTGCAAAAAAATGTTATTAGAATTTTATATCAATTTAAAAATTAAAAAAGGTTATGTTCTGTTTTACAGCGAGGCTTTGGAATCTAACGATCGGGGCCTTATTGTATAAACATTATGTTGTGCATACCTTTATTTCTTCTTGGTAGATCTAGTGCTTATAACATTTTATATTTCCAGAATTAGAGCCACCAGAAAACTAGACAAATACTGGTAGATACAATTGATTTACCGTTGAAGGTAGCAAATTTACCTGGCCTGTTTCCATTAGAGACAGATTTTAAGACAGGGCCATAGTGTAGTCCATCAAGGTAAGACCGAACTCTAAGGGTAAATGAGGTGTACTTAGAAATATGATGAAAACTTTGTACTCTGCTGTAACATTGTAGCGTTTGAAAAAACATAAACTCAAACTTTTTAATTTTTATCGGTAAGTTCAATCAACATAGAGGTTAATAGTGATTTACTTAAAAGGGTAGTCATTGCAAGGGTAGCTTAGAGGAAATGTACTTGCACGGGGGTGGTTTTTCATATGTGACTTTTCCATACTCTTTCTCTAATTATGAGGATGTGTTTCCTCTTAAAGCTACTCATCAACTGTTTTCAGCCTGTAGCCAGGTCAGTTCAGTAAAAATGCCTCAATCCTTCATTAACAGCTAAATACTAAGTCGAAATAACTAAGAATTAAAATAATAGGAGATTTAACCTGAAATATAGAGGTTTTCAAATGCTTAAGAATAAAAAATAAAAAAAAAGGAAAATAATACTACATTTATATTCCTAGATTTGATGGATGATCATAGGCAGTGAACACAATTTCCAAAAATTACTTTATGAGTATTTAACCTTATAAAATGGCATATAAGTCACCACAGTGTTCATTTCAAATATTGTATGCAATCGTATGTGCTGTTCTAACATTCTGGTTAAAACTTGTGTGCAATCAATCAGACCGCCATCTTTACGCTTTTTTTAATATAATTGTGCACAATAAGTTGTGTCTAGCGTACTTGGCTTTATATTGTTTTTTGTTTCTATTTTGTATAATATTCTGTTTTTCAGTCCCGTATCTGTTACGTGGTCCCCAAGAAGAGATGGATATGAACCACTGAGCAGTGTACCTAGGTGCCACCACGCTCTGCCCTAGACTCACCTTGGCCGCAGTAAAGTCTGCCCCTTGAATGTGACGGCTGTCTATGACAACAGGGGTACAACTGGAGCCCTCCTTCATCCCGGCCTTGGTCACCAAGTTCCGCACGTACTCCACCGAGGGGAACACCAGACTCCTGTCCGGGGTGATGAGGAGGTACTCGCAGCCGGATGAGCTCTGAAAAATATGAGATTCAGAGAGCGTGAATTGGTAAGAACATATTGACCCAGACTTCAAAATAAAAACTTTTAATATTAAAACAATAGGTATATGGTAAATATATCATTTTAACTTCAAACTTTATTATTATTATTATTATCATCACCGCATCTTACAACCCGTTATACGCACTTACGCTTGTGAGAGGAAATGGAGGACCTACAGTTTAATGTGGGATCCTAACCACGGTGGAGGCCTGGCATTCCTCACATTCACAAGTTGTGATTAATATACGTCTTGTCAGAGGTGAAGGAAGGGTTTGGTAATCAGGTAAATCGGTGCCGGGACAGGGGATTGAACCCCGGGCCCCCAGCTCATACTTTATTATCTAGGACCAATATTTGTAATTTTGTTTGACAAATTTAATTAAATGTTTATTCATAACGTCAAAGAAGTTTTCCATGAAGTAATCTGTATTGGAGCATTTTACTGCAGTAAATTTGTTATTACCTACGAATACACTTTAACCAATTATGAAGGACTCCCGAGTCAAAGGCTTGAAGTATCTACTCCCCAGCTCTGGTTACGAGGAGGGGAGAATAAGTTGGATGTTTAACAAGAAGATGATAACCATTAGGGGACATCCTTAAATTATGTAAAGGCTTTTGGAGGCGAATGAGGATGTGTTCAGTATTTTTATACATTTTCTTATGACAGGAGGAATGGTTAGGAGAGGGGTCGAAATCTATCCCACGTGTTGTTTCTTATCAATGTTTATTGTGAAACACAATCTATAAAAAAAAATTGTCTTGTCATATAATTCTAAAAGGTTTCATTTTCATTCGATGACCAACTCCAATTTAATCACTAATTTTCACTGCAGTGATGAAATAGTCGAAATAATAATACAGACTTCATATTTTGCACAAGGATAGTTAAATGCAATACACATGACAACTGAATTTTTTTTTAATAATAACTATTATTATAATTTTATTTGTTTGAATAAAAAATATATATAGAAATCAGGTGTAGAAATGTGTCCCTATTTAACATCCCCGATAAAAATATCTTCAACCTGGATCAAGATGGAAACAGCTAGATGTCGCAATTTCACCATAAAGTTCGGGGGAAGGGAAAATGTCAGTGTCTTCATTTGTTTTTGCCTCTGTGCAACATTTCTGCATGTGTTGGGGGCCAAAAATGTGTTTTTTTTAGTACAACATACTCATATCACTTGCTTTGTTACCAATTATTATGTATAAAAATAACTAAACAGTTAAAATAACTTAATTTATCAGATTGTAAGATAAAAGTGGGGGAGGAGGGGGGGCTGACGGGAAATCTTATGATCCCATAGAGAGGTAGGGGAGGGTCAAAGATCATGAAAAAAAAAGTATTATAATATTCTAAGGACAGACCCATGGGCTGAAGGCAGGGGTGAACTGAACTGCCGGGACACCGAGAAATGTCCTGATGGGTCGGTTCGATTTGAAGCGGCCACTTCGATTCTAAATTATTTTTCTATTTAATTTTAGTCAAAAGTTCTAGTGAATAGGTCCGAGGGTGCCCAGAAAATATAATTTTGAAAGCTATACAATGCCACTAAATTTAAAACATTCTCATTTATTGTTTCTTGATGTTTAAAAACAATTTCTTAAGCCAAATGTAAAATAATTTGTTTATTAAATAATGACTGTAACTAGCTTTGTAATCTACAAGCTTAGCAACTAAAGGATCATTTTACAAACTTAAATGTATCAAATATATACTTCCGGCTACTGTCTAATAAACTAAAAACATTTTTGCTCATGTCAGTATAAAGTATTATTACTATCATCACCGCGTCTTACTACCCGTTCGGGTTATACGCACTTACGCTAATGTGTAATGGTAGGGTGATTGTGAGATGAAATGGAGGACCTACAGTTTAACGTGCAATCCGAACCACGGTGGGGGCCTGGCATTCCCCACATTCACAAGATGTCTTGTCAGAGGTGAAGGAAGGGTTTGGTAATCAGATAAATCTGTGCCGGGAACGAGGATTGAACCCCGGACCCCAAGCACAGAAGTCCGACACCTTACCCCTAGACCACTAGGTCAGCCAGTATAAAGTACATGCTAATGTTATTAGTAGACTAGATTGAAATGTAATCATCGATATTGTATCTGAAATGGCTTTAGGATCAAATTCATCAATAATGAAAATACTAATACTTCACCTCCCCACTTCAACCTACACTGAACTATATATTCGCTGGTATTTATGAATCTATGTTAAAGGCTCATCAGATATGTCTCAGGCCCCTTGGAACCTTTCAGTCCACCCCTGAGTGTAGATATTAGCACATGTGAGTTTAACTTGATACTCCAGACTGGGTGAAGCCTCACCGTAACCTTCTCGACATGGACGCTCGGTCTAGCAGATGCGTAGAGCAGAAACAAGATGTTGATGCCGATACCAATGACGATCCCCAGCTCCAAACGGATGAATAGGCACGACAGGAACGTTGCAATTGCAGGAATAAGATCCAATTCTGTCGGCAGATGAAGAAGACAAAATATTTTAATAGACTTAAAATTGTGTATATATATTTAGAAGCACTGTTTTGAATATTACATAAAAGCATTAGTTCTTTGATGATATTAATACTCTTTTCTATTATATATAATCTGAATTGTGCTGCTTATATCAGCTTCCATACTATGGTGTGACCTTGAGGGCCATTTCCTGGCTATTAGAGTAGATACAGGAAAACTTAAATGCCCATACATTTAGGATAGTGTATATAGTTTTGCTTCAGGGGTTGATCAAACCATCATTATGATAATCATGAACTGTTTTCAGACCGAGGACTGGGTCTGTTTATTAAAATGCCTCAATCTTTCTCTGTTCTTCCACCATTCTTTACCTCTCGCTCACAAACTTGTTATATGCTCCTCCCATCTCTTCCCTCGTCTCCTTTGAGGTATTTTCTCTACAGACTTAAAACTTCACTATTCTCTTTGGTATTCTCTCCTTTTTTCCGTCCTCATTACATGCCCATAACATCTCACCCTTGCTTCCTCTACTATCTCATGTACTCCCACTCTATCCCGGATAACTTCGTTCCTAATCCTCCTGTTTCTCCTTGTGACAGCTAACATACTCCTCACAAACTTCATTCTCATGGCCTCCACTCTCCTGGTCACTCTTATATTCGATGTCCATGTTTCTGTTGTATATGTAACTACTGGTATGAAGTACACCCTTTACAACACTTTCTTACACTCCCATTCAATCATAACGATGAAATCGTCCACACCTTTAAAGTTAGACTGCATGTGACGTCTGCTTTTGCTCTTCTATTTTCTAACATTTCAATAAACATAACCATGTTTTCATTTTTTAAAGTCAGAATTAAACTTTTAAGAAAAGTTTTCTATTCGAAACAATAATTATGGACTGTATGGGAAATAGTTTTATAATTAATCGAGTGAAGATCAAACGGAAGATATGTGTGGTTAATTTGTGTGTTATATCCAAACAAAAGGTCTGCACGCCACTTTCTCGCACTGCAGAGCAGACCTTCTGCGAGGAAGACGGAAAGGGGGAGGTGTATATGTGTGTGTATTTCTTCAATCAAATTATACCTTAAACCAAAACTTTATAAATTGTTATAACTTATAAACCTTATAGAAAAAAAAAATCATATAAACAAAAATAGGTTACACCACAAAAAAGAATTTTTTCTTTTAATTTGAAAGAATAGAGACTGTAGTCTCGAGGCCAAAGTTACTAGCTACAGATCAAGAAGTCCCGGGTTGGATCCTTGGAACGAGATTTACTCAGCCTTGTGAGGACAAATGAGGAGCTACTTGAATCAGGAAGTAGAGTCTCCAGTCTATATATTTAATATTAACAACCATATAATTTGTTGTGCTGACCACATGACACCCTTTATACACAAATGTTGGCACCATCTTCACCAACAGATGAACGTTGCTAGTTCTCTTGCAGACTGACGCTATGGATTTTATTTTCAGTATAGATAAGTCGAATGAACTTTTTTTTAAAAATCTGAATACAAATCCTTAAAAACATCTCAAGCGTAGGAGGTTAAATTTTCCAAAGTGTTTTGATTTTGTTCAAATCAAGTAAAGTAGTTTGGTTGTTTGATTTGCCCTAAAATTAAGTTGAAATAAACCAAATTAATATTCAGTTATATATTTAAAAATAAAAGGTTTCAAATTTTTTTTAATGTATTTTTTTATATATATTTTATTCCGAACATCAAATCTTAAGACTGTTGAGTCCTCAATTGTAGAATATTCTTCTGAATTTGAGGAACTCATCCCTAGTCAAAAGTATTAACCATATAGCTACGAAACACTGAACCAAAATGGCAGTTCAGCTCACTTTTCGTCCTCCACATGGGTTTGACGACATGAAATTCCACCATGAAGACAACTGCCGCCACAATGACAGCTGCCAAGGATGCCTTGGGGATGTAAGCAAAATAAGGGGTGAACAGGTACAGTGACAGGATGACGAGGATTCCTGAAACACACATAACACAGTTTTGTTTACTAGGATCCTTAGTTTAGTCCTTCGCTGTAATAAGAGAGCGTCGAACTTCACTAAGTTTATGAAAGATTATGATTTGAACTATCGAATGTGGAATTTTTAAACCAAATCTCGTAAATAATACCAAATATTTTCATTTGAAAATTCGCACCAATGGTTTACCAAGAGTTTGAAAACTGGTTTCCCATCACACAAATGCAGGTACAATATTTTTAAGTTATATCTTCTTAATTCTTAACCAATTAGCATAATCAGTACTTAAGTGTATAATCCGAACGGGTGGTAAGACGTGGTGCTAAAAAAACAGTGCTACATTATTATTATTATTAGCACCGCGTCTTACTACCCGTTCGGGTTATACGCACTTACGCTAGTGTGTAATGGTAGGGTGATTGTGAGATGAAATGGAGGACCTACAGTTTAACGTGGAATCCGAACCACGGTGGAGGCCTGGCATTCCCCACATTCACAAGATGTCTTGTCAGAGGTGAAGGAAGGGTTTGTTGATCAGATAAATCTGTGTCGGGACCGGGGATTGAACCCCGGCCGCCAGCACAGAAGTCTGACACCTTACCCCCTAGACCGCCAGGTCACCAACAGTGCTACAATTCTCTTTCCTAATCCTGTTCCTTTCTAGAATGTTTATGTCGCTGAAAGTCTGTATAGCCATCAGACTATTATTATTTATTATTTAACACCACGTCTTACTACCCGTTCGGGTTATAATATTTAGCACCGCGTCTTACTACCCGTTCGGGTTATACACTTTAAGTACTAATTACTCTAATGGATTGGGAATTGGGAAGGTTGAATTAGAGGAAGTGAACCCGCATTTGCGTGGAGGGAGAGTGGAAAACCATTTAGGAAAAACCACCCCCAGTTCACCTGACCGAGATTCGAACCTCGATCTCCCCATCCTCAGCAGTCGAGCTCAACACGACAAGCGCGTTAGCCAACCACGCCACCGAGGCGGGTGTTCGGGTTATAAGCTTTAAGTACTAATTACGCTAATGAATAAGGAATTGGGAAGGTTTAATTAGAGGAAGCGAACCCGCATTTGCGTGGAGGGAGAGTGGAAAACCATTTAGAAAGAGAGAAAAAAAAGATTACCCGACCGAGATTCGAACCTCAATCTCCCCGTCCTTGGCAGTCAAGCTCAACACGATAGCACGTTAGCCAACTACGCCACCGAGTTGGGTAGGCACCAGACTAAAAGGGATCCCCACGCTCACCTGTGTAGATGCCACCGAAGGTGGTGGCCACCCCACTGGCATGGTTGACTGCTCCTCTAGACAGGGCTCCGGACACTGGCATGGAGCTCACAAAGGACGACAGGATGTTGCAAGCGCCAATGGCCAGCATCTCCTGGGTGGCGTCGATGGCTCGACCGTCCGCTGCGTTCGACAAAACAAGGAAATGAAGGCATAGCAACG
Source organism: Timema douglasi (assembly GCA_901482245.1). NCBI lineage: Eukaryota > Metazoa > Arthropoda > Insecta > Phasmatodea > Timematidae > Timema > Timema douglasi. The sequence continues at coordinate 8,399 of CABEEJ010005624.1, read as the reverse complement.
AATCGTCTATAAAACTATGCATGTTACTTAAATAAAATGGAAAGTGGTTTTCCTTAAAGAGCCAACTTGACTCTAAATCAGGAGTGGGTAAACTTTTTTTTCTAAGAAAACCTAAAAAAAAATATTGAACCTTAAAAAAGGGCTGTGTGTGTGTGTGTGCACATGTTTATATATATGTACACACACACACTTTTGGATCCTCAATAGATCTTATCAGACTTGAGTAATCAAGTGATATTTGTGGAAATAGTGTAATTTATGTTCAAGTAACACCAACCACAAGGATTTTGTTTGTCTTAGGACTGCACAGTATTGCAAGCTGTTATCATATTTGAAATTCAGTTATTTTAAGCCTTTAATAAAATTATTTGCTACCTTGTTGTGGATGGAAAGAGGGGAAAGAGAGGGGGCAAATAAATGTTCACGTTCTTCACCCTTCAAGTTCACCCTTGTGTCCTTATTTATTTTCTTTGTATTTCACTAGTCGTTTAGGGTACATACATTTAATCACACTAAATGAATAAAGGATAAGGAAGGGAAAATTTAGAGCGAATAAGCCCGCATTTGTGTGGAGGGAGAGTGGGAAATAATTTAGGGGAAAGCCATATTCATTACACCCAGCCAGGATTCAAACCTATCACAGAAAAACCAGACAACGAACTAGACACTTAGTCTGTGTGCCTACCAGTGCAAGTTGAATCCTTGTATTATTATTATTATTATTATTATTATTATTACCGCGTCTTACTAACCGTTCGGGTTATACGCACTTACGCTAATGTGTGATGGTAGGGTGATTGTGAGATGAAATGGAGGACCTACAGTTTAACGTGGAATCCGAACCACGGTGGAGGCCTGGCATTCCTCACATTCACAAGATGTCTTGTCAGAGGTGAAGGAAGGGTTTGGTTATCAGATAAATCTTTGCCGGGATCGAGGATTGAACCCCGGCCACCAGTATAGAAGTCTGACACCTTACCTCTAGACCACCAGGTCACCGAATCCTTGTAAAATTCTTAGATCATCACCACTATCATCAACTGTTTCCAGCCTGTGGCCGGGTCAGTTTGGTAAAATGACTCAATCTTCCTCTTTCCTTCCTCCTTTATGTGCTTCCATTACTCTCCTCTAACTTGCACACTTGTTATTACCTGATCTTCTCATCTTATTCTTTGTCTGCTTTGCAGTTAGGGCCACATATGAACGTCTAAATTGTAAGTATATTCACAATTAAAATGCCAGTACAGGAGATCAACTCATTCTAAATTAATTCTAAGATAAACATGATGATTAGATAAAATATTCAATGTTCGTCCAAAAGAGAAAAAACAAGAATAAAGGGGTACTCACAGAAGACCTTGGCCAGCGCGACGTTCTCGAGGATGGCGAGCAGGGGCACCACGAAGAGTGCGGATCCCAGGGAGCTCGTCATGTCCAAGAAGGAGTAGGTGGTGTTCCCCACGGTGGCCGTGAAAGGAGGAGGTTGGAAGGGCGGCAAGCCGGGCTTCACGTATCCTGCGTAAAGAAATAAACCGTACTCATCTTCAAACTGAGAATTGGAGAGCTATAGGTGATGAATTACTCATCTGGGTCCATCTGGGGTGAATGGAAGAAACTAAGAACCACATTAAAGATATTGACTGGCCAACCCAATGGAAAGAGACCATCGGGAAGACCTAGATGCAGATGGGTGGATAACATTAGAATGGACCTTAAAAAGATAGGGTGTAGTGATAAGACAACAAAGTGGCCGACACGAGAGGACAAAGTGGTAGACCGCCAACTGCTAGACATGAATAAACGACGTGGACCAAGTGATCGGCAGCCAACAGGTAGAGAAAATGAAAGCAATTATTTGGAAGGCTGGGTGGGTCAAGTGGCCAACACGACTTGGACCAACTGTTAGACGAGCTCAAGTATAGGAGTATAAAGTGATAGACAACCAAGCGATCGACATGAGAAGACAAATCTGTAAACAGACCAACTGCTAGACACCCAGAAACGACATGGACCAAGTGATTGACACGACTTGGACCAACTGCTAGACAAGCGCATGTCCATGTGATAGACAAGCTCCCATATAAGAGGACAAAGTGATAGACAGCCAAGCGGTCGACACAAGAGGACTAAATGCTCGGCAAACTTTGATATCATCCCGTTAAGAGTGGGCTAAGTGACAGAACAGTTAATTCAATACACGATTGTCCTTGTTTACACTCATAGTGTGTAATGGGGTGAACTGGATAGTAGAACTAGCTCAAAATAGTGACAAGGAATAAAGAAGTGGACTGGACTGGATAGAAATAACTCTTACATTGCCACAAAAAGAAAAATCATCTTAAATCAATTCTTTTAACCTTTTTTTTTCTCTTTCTTTTTCAAATTAAGCTATTTGGTTTATTCACAAACATGTTGCCAGGATGTAGATTTAAGAAAAGCGGTGGAAAAATATATTTATCTAGAATAGTAAATTGCTCCTAAAAAAAAAGGTAAATTTTAAATACATATCAATGATGTCCTAGTGCAATTAGTATAATAAGTGTGTATACTCTTCAGCAAAAGAGGGAAAGTGTTATCAGCATATAGACTAGTGTCCTCCTAGGGTGAACTACTTATTTTATTCCCTCTATTTCTATTTCAGACAACTGCATTCAAATGTGAAATTTCTTCCGAATGCTCAGGTATGTCAAACTAAGGTGCAACCTGCTTCATAAAATAGCTTCGAAATCACCGAGAAGGCAATCTTATTGAACGAGGGTAGAATGTTTTCATACCTGTGAGCAAAAACGGCTCAACATCGTGGAGTTTGAACGTGTAGGCCATGACGGCACACACAACCACCACGAGGATGTTGCGACCGGTGGAGATCAACCACAGCATCTGTCCAAGCACCTTCTGGAGGGTGGTCCTCTTGTTGGTGTCTGCAGGGCCCACCGGGATGTCCTTCGCTTTCTGGGTCGGACAGAGGGACGCACATCAGTGAACTACAGTTCTTCAAATAAAGAGGCCCTAAAAACTACACCCCCCATCTACTCTCAGCCACCCTTTCCTTTTCATATAATAAAAACAAGTGCCCTAGGCACTTCTCTTTTCTATAGTACAGTAGCCCCATGGCTTCTTTGGTGCTGAGTGACAGCTCACAGCTGACAGCTAAAGGCTTTGAAAAGTTGTCAGACCCAATTATGTATCCCTACGCCGAACCATATGATCTGCAAAAACATGTGTTTAGCAGCTGTTACTTCTGACAGTCCAAAATGTAGGTATATACCTAAATGTTGACTGTCATAAGTCAGCTGTGAGCTGTCAGTCAGCACCAAAGAAGCCATGGGGCTACTGTATATTAACACAAGGGATAGCTTTTGAAATTAATTATCTTGCTTTCACAACTTAGGAGGGCTAAGAAATATACAAACTACCTGTTTTGTACCAAAGTCTCCATGAGGTGGTTTGGTCAAATTAAATGTCCAAAATGTTATCGATATTTCCGCAATTGGGNCCTAGGAGGGTGTCCAACAGCCGCGTCTCGGAGATGTGCTCGAACAGCTGCTCCCACACATCGAGGAACTTGCTACCGGGGAAACTGAGTCCCAGGAGGTCCTTGATCTGGGTCGTGGCGATGATGATGGCCGCTGCGGAGGTGAAGCCCACAGACACCGGCCCGCTGATGAAGTCAATCAGGAAACCTGTACAAGCATTGAGATACTTGGATCTGGCCCGCTACAGTCGTCTCACACCGTCCAGGACATGAGGTATGCCATAGACTGAATTAACTGGGGAGGTCAAGGTTGAATCTTGGCCAAATGCACTTGGGATGGTTCCAAACACGTAATTTATCACTTTATTTTGTCATACCCTCTCCACCCTAACGTGGGTGCAACTTCTCTAAAACAAACTACCTCGATCCTAAACCTTGGGTTACACGTTTGATCAAGATGTATCTTTTGAAAGATGTTAGTAATACCACTAAATTTGGATGTTGGACCGGACCTCTTAAGAGACCTCGCGAGCCTCTATGGATCTGCGGACCGGGACCCCCAGGTTGAGAACCTCTGTATTAACAACAACAGTGAAGTATGTACCGACCTAGCTGTAAGATTCCCATGAGCATGACGACACAGCCGCACAAGAAGCACATGAGAACAGCGAACTCTGGACCTAGGCCGTGCAGGTTCTCCCTCGTGAGGATTGCGGCGATGGCCGTGGGCCCCACGGGGCTGTCCTTACAGCTGCCGAAGATGGTGTACACGAAACACGCCATGAAGGATGAGTACAGGCCGTACTGGAACAAACCGACAAATCAAAACACCAACTAAAGCAATATCTCAAATATTTACCCGCTGACAGCGTTATTGTTGTGTTGTCAGATAGGAAAGATACCGCACATCTATCATCGATTAAATCTAGCATATATTAAGTCTATCGTCTAGGTAAGTCTATCTTTGACGAGGTAAGTCTAGCGTCGTCTAGGTAAGTCTAGCATCGACTAGGTAAGTTCTATCGTCGACTAGGTAAGTCTATCGTCGACTAGGTAAGTCTATCGTCGACTAGGTAAGTCTATCGTCGACTAGGTAAGTCTATCGTCGACGAGGTAAGTCTAGCGTCGTCTAGGTAAGTCTAGCGTCGACTAGGTAAGTCTAGCGTCGTCTAGGTAAATCTATCGTCGACTAGGTATGTCTATCGTCGACGAGGTAAGTCTAGCGTCGTCTAGGTAAGTCTAGCATCGACCAGGTAAGTCTATCGTCAACGAGGTAAGTCTAGTGTCGTCTAGGTAAGTCTATCGTCATCTAGGTAAGTCTATCGTCGTCTAGGTAAGTCTAGCGTCGTCTAGGTAAGTCTAGCGTCGTCTAGGTAAGTCTAGCGTCGTCTAGGTAAGTCTAGCGTCGTCTAGGTAAGTTCTATCGTCGACTAGGTAAGTCTATCGTCGACTAGGTAAGTCTATCGTCGACTAGGTAAGTCTATCGTCGACTAGGTAAGTCTATCATCGACGAGGTAAGTCTACCGTCGACGAGGTAAGTCTACCGTCGACGAGGTAAGTCTAGCGTCGACCAGGTAAGTCTAGCGTCGACCGCGTAAGTCTAGCATTGACCAGGTAAGTCTAGCATCGACCGGGTAAGTCTAGCATCGACCAGGTAAGTCTAGCGTCGACGCAGGTTTACCTGCGGGGGGAGGCCGGCAACATTGGCGTACGCTATGGCCTGGGGTATGACGGTGAGTCCGACGGTGAATCCGGCCACCAGGTCAGACGCGGCCACGCTCAGGTTGTACTGAGGGAGCCACGTCAGTACGGGGATCCTCTTGTACAGGAGTTTCTTGGTGCACCCCCTTCTCGCCCGGTCGACCACGCGGCGCATCCTCTCGTCATGGTTCGCCCGGGAATACCACGCGGACTTCTCGCCGTCGCGCGGGTTGGAGGGGTCGGCGGGTGGCGGCAAACTCACGGCGACGCTGCCGTTACTGTCTGAAGACACAAGCAGACACAGGCTTTCTAAATCACAGAACGATCTCCAAGATTCTCATGTAGGATACAATTCAAATTTACAAACAGCCAATGATGTGTGTGGGGAGCTTTCGGGAGTAGATGTATGCCTGGATCTTCTTAGTAATAGGCATTGGATCGTGGAGACTGTTGGAAAACACAAACATATCTTTTCTGTCAGCATTGATAACATTTTACTTTATTATTATTAGCATTGCGTCTTACTACCAGTTCGTATTATACGCACTTACACTAATGCGTAATGGTAGAGTGATTGTGAGATGAAATGGAGGACCTACAGCTTAACGTGGGATCCGAACCTACGTTGGAGGCCTGGCATTCCCCACATTCACAAGATGTCTTGTCAGAGGTGAAGGAACGGTTTGGTAATCAGATAAATCTGTGCCGAGACCGAGGATTAAACCCCGGACCCCCAGCACAGAAGTCTGACACCTTACCCCTAGACCACCGGGTCACCTTTACTGTATTAATAATGTTATTTTATTTATTTAAAGTGTTTAGCGTGCACTTTATGAACAGACTAATTATATCAGCAAACGAGAATTTTTGTGAGCAATAGCGAAAGAAACTACCAATGTTGCCCGGGAAAGGTATGTTCACATACCTTCCAGGGTTCTCTAACATGCTACAATCGACATGGGACAGACGGCTTTACTTCTCTTTTAAAGGAAGTTATGCTAATAATTTTTATCGCTCAATAAAAATCCGTCGACCCCGGCTGAGTTTGACCCGCGATCATTTGAGTCCCGAAGCGAGCAATTTACCCCAAGACCACCGAGGTCAACTTTATAGGTATCGATATAATCTATCAAACGTGACACATGACTTAAAGAATGAATACTTGAAAGTAGATCTAGTGGTGTTTCAACCTGACATACATGTGAATTCCTTGCTGTGACGTCACGGTAAGTAGATATACATACGGTTTCACTTGTTAATGTATTTCCTTTTTATTAAGAGAATTTTAAAGATAAAATAGTGAAACCATAACTATATATCCTGAAATGATTTTAAAAATAGTCTTACACAGTCAATTATTATTATTATTAGCACCGCGTCTTACTACCCGTTCGGGTTATACGCACTTACGCTAATGTGTAATGGTAGGGTGATTGTGAGATGAAATGGAGGACCTACAGTTTAACGTGGGATCCGAACCACGGTGGAGGCCTGGCATTCCCCACATTCACAAGATGTCTTGTCAGAGGTGAAGGAAGGGTTTGGTAATCAGATAAATCTATGCCGGGACCGAGGATTGAACCCCGGCCGCCAGCACAGAAGTCTGACACCTTACCTCTAGACCACCAGGTCACCTACTATAAATACACATGATCACAAAATTATTATTTGGTTTTGATCTTGCATTTTTTTTAATAGGTTTTTTTAAAAAGTCTACAACTTAGGTTATTTTGTTTAGTCACTAAAATGACCAGTAAAGATCTTCTTGCAAGGATGTAGATTTAAGGGTTCGCGAAAACATATGTCTCTCTAAAAAAAGGAAACAAGGAAAGATAATTTTGAAATTCAAGTCAACGCTGTTCAGTCGCGAATAGTAGAGTGAGTGTTTATGTTAGTCAGTTGAAGAGGGGAAGTGTTGACATATAAGAGGCCTCGCAGGGTCAACTACTCATCTTATTACCTTTCCTTCTATTTCGTATATTGGCGTCTAAGTGTAATAGTGCTTAGAGTTTTTTAGGTGCGTTGAGTTAAAATTCAACCAGCTTCACTAAATAGTTTTTCATTGATCAAGTAGGCAACGTCGTTAAGAAATTTGTGATATAGCTGAGCGTAAACTTCTGGATACAAACTAATATGAAACAAGAGCATAGGAAACACACTGCGACCCAATAGCTTTGACGCCATGTTGTGTAACCTTAGCATATGAATACCCGCTTCGGTTGTCACATGGTCTAACGCGCTACTCTCGCAGTAGAACAAACTGCCGATGATGGAGGTATCGAGGTTCGAATCTCGGCCGGGTGTGTTGAGGGTGGTTTTTCCACTCTCCTTCTACGCGAATGTGGGTACACTTCCTCGAAATATAACCTTAGTAATCCCTAAAACTAATAGCGTAATTAGTACGTAAGCGTATAACCCGAACAGTTAGCAAGGCACGGTGTTAAAAAAATAAAAAAAAGCAAATGAAAAGGAATTAAGACTACTTATTCCCAAAAACCAAGAGCTTGTAAAAGTTAAATGTATGTTAGATACTAGACTATAGTTTATACCCGATCCCTTGAGTTGATATAATTATTGTGAACCGATTTAAATGATAACAATATGCTATCACCCAATCCAGGAACGCAAAGTCACGAATTGGGATACAGCAACGTGCCGCCACGACTTTGGGCACTTCCACGGCCCCGGAAACTTAATGTTACAATGTCATAAGAGTCAACAAACACTAGATTGATTATAGTGTATGCATAAGTGCACAGTTTCGTGACGATGCGTTTTCTAAACAACAATGAATAAAGTTAGACAATTAAATTGCCGGACATTACTGCCAAAGTATTTTTTTCTTTTAGTACCACGTCATATTACCTGTTCAGGCTATACGCACATGTACTAATTACGCTAATGAGTTAGGGATGAGGAAGTATGATTTTAGAGCGTGGAAAACTACCCGAGAGGGATCCTAACACCAACATCCCTGTTACCATGAGGTCACAGAAGTTACCAAAGTATTAAAAACATATTCCCAAGTGTTTTTATTATGGCGACCCGGTGGTCTAGGGGTAAGGTGTCGGACTTCTGTGCTGGGGGTCCGGGGTTCAATCCTCGGTCCGGGTACGGATTTATCCGATTTCCAAACACTTCCTTCACCTCTGACAAGACATCTTGTGAATGTGGGGAATGCCAGGCCTCCACCGTGGTTTGGATCCCACGTTAAACTGTAGGT
>CABEEJ010005623.1:0-48006 GCA_901482245.1 Timema douglasi | reverse complement strand
TGTGAGATGAAATGGAGGACCTACAGTTTAACGTGGGATCCGAACCACGGTGGAGGCCTGGCATTCCTCACATTTACAAGATGTCTGGTCAGAGGTGAAGGAAGGGTTTGGTAATCAGATAAATCTGTGCCTGGACCCCAGCCGCCGGCACATAAGTCTGACACCTTACCCCTAGACCGCCAGGTCACCTAAAAAAAAGAGTAATCAATAGCTTATTAGGTGACCTGGAGGTCTAAGGGTAAGGTGTCGGAATTCTGTGCTGGGGATCCGGGATTCAACCCTCAGTCCCGGCACAGATTTATTTGATTACCAAACCCTTCCTTCATCTCTGACAAGACATCTTGTGAATGTGGGAAATGCCAGGCCTCCACCGGGGTTCGGATTCCGCGTTTAACTGTAGGTCCTCCATTTCATCTCACAATCACCCTACCATTACACATGAGCGTAAGTGCGTATAGCCCGAACAGGTAGTAAGACGCGGTGCTAATAATAATAATAATAATAGCTTATTCGTTTAGGGTAGAAAAAATATCAGTAGGTCTATCCTTATAGTATCTAAATATCACGTTTCAAGGAACATCAAACTGTTTAAGATCTTTGGCAAGGGACAAACAAACACGGGAACAGACAAAAATAGTAAAATTTACTCCTTTGGGTTCGGAGGCACCTAAAACGTAAAGATAAACACACTGTGGTGGAGGTATTCTAATAAGATATCACTAAGGATATAATCTTGATATAAATAACGATAATTCTTATAAACTCCAGCTTATTATGAACACTACCTACACACCAATCTAAGATGATACATCGTCATAATCACAATCAATATAAAGTTAAGAATTTAATATCACCAATATATAATTCATAAATATCACACTATTTTAGCAAAACCAAATAAAACCGGAATCCCTTCATTCTCGGCCACAAGACCACGTTCGCCCTCAATCACTCCATTGCTCCTTATGTAAGCCACCGTGCTAGAGATAGCCTGTCAACTCAGATGTATACTGTTTGCCAAACAGGCATGATCGAAGAGTTGCCGTCAATCATGCTCATTGCTCCTTATGTAAGCCACCGTGCTAGAGATAGCCTGTCAACTCAGATGTATACTGTTTGCCAAACAGGCATGATCGAAGGGTTGCCGTCAGTCGTCGCTCCTCCCTAGTTTTGCTACCTATATAGGTTATCCGAATGATTACAGTAATGGGATAAGGATGAGGAAGTAATAATTTAATGGAAGTCTAATCGTAAAATGCCAAACCGTTTAGTAATAAAACCTAAGCCCACCCGACTGAGATTCAAACTAGAGTATTAGGATGAGTTTCAGACCAGCTTCGGAGGCTCCATGGTCTAACGCAATGCATTCGTGATGGACTAAACTGCCGAATATGTGGATATTGGTATTTGAGCCGAGTTGGGTGCACCGAGTGTATTTTTTTCCAAAAGGTGGTTTTCCTCTCCCTTCACGCAAATACGAGTGCACTACATCTAAATTAAATCTCCTTAATCTTTAATACATTAGTGTAATTAGTCGTTCAACCCGAACGGCTGGTAAGACGCGGTGATAAAAATAAAAATTTCAGTGTGTGTGTTTGGGATGTGAGGGAGGGCTAGAAGAGAAACGTATGGGGGAAGGGAAAGAAAAGAAAATCCAAATAATTTAAGTAGAATTAAAATAGTTTAGATTATTTTAGTAAGTATGTACTGTACGTTAAGGAACGGACGTTAGCAATGCATTTTATTGCAATAAAATTTAATTAGATTTAGCACATCACCAACAAATCTTACAAGACGAGGGTGACACCTTTGTCGATATGCTTATTGGTGCGGGTGAGTGTAAACTCTAGGCAACGCCCTCATGAGGCACTTAATACATCACTATTATGTACTATTAGTTATATGTTTGATCAGGGCTGGTGGTAAGCCAAAACTTCAACACCAACTCCTTCATGATTTAGCACAAGGCATTTTATCACCACCATGTGAATCATCCTGCTAATTAGTCTGATAGAACATAAATATATAGCTTTCATAAATCCCCATGAAAGTAAATATTATCTTGAAACCGGAGATGGCACATTTACACTATTTATTTTGAGGTATTTAGCGTGTACTTGCTGAACTGACTGGTTATAGCAGCATACAAGGATTTCTATGAGGGAGGGCGAAAGGGTTTACCAGTTTTGTTGGTAAAGGTATTTTCACGTACCTTCCAGGGTTCTTTTACATGCCACACTCGACATGGGACGGACTTCCCCTCCAAAGGAATTTGTGCTAAAGGTCTTTATAACTCAAGAAAAACTCGTTGACCCTGGCTGGGTTTGAACCCACGAACATCGGGTCCTGAGGCAAGCAGATTACCCCCAAAGACCACCGAGGCCGACTACATTCAAAGTCAGACAGCACAGCCTTGTGTTCTTATTTATTCCGCGTCCTTATAACCATCCGAGTTTAACTATATACTAGGTAGGAAGGAGCAAGGTAGAATTGAGAAGAAATACACTCACATTTGCGAATGGAGAGATTGATGCCATTTAGGAAAAAACACCTTCAGTACTCGATATCTGAATTACCCGCCAATGGCTAACCAGACTAGACTATCTTGACATTTATTACACATTAGCGGCCTCATGGTGTTGTGGTTAGATCTCCTGGCTGTTGACCTAGAGGTTCTAGGGGATTTTCTTCGAAGGAGTAACTGTGCCCATGGTCAGCAAGGTTTGGGTTAATTGAATCGGTAATTTATAAAACCACAAGCGTCCACATTTTCTCGGCAATGATTTATTGTAACTACAGCAACGACTATGGGAAGATGCTTCATTTCCTTTCAAAATAACGTCAGCCTACGCAATAATTTGTATTATCTAGGATTATACAATCTTGTCTTACTTTCAAAACAACACTAGTCCTGGATTCATTTGGTTTTACCAATGAACAATACATCAGTCCCAGACTCATGCGGTTTTACCACCAAACATTTTGTACCTGGCTTGCTCTGTACTCGACAATCTGACAAAATCTCTTCTTCTGAATACACTGAGCTGATAATTAAATCAAGCAAACAGAATACATTTATAGCAACAGAAGTTAAACATGATGCTAGATTAAATTTCAAACATTGGTGGCCACAGTATTCGTTGCTGCTCAGGGAAAAGGTATTCCAAAAGATCAGGTGTCGTCTTTTGGCAATACAAGCTTCATGTTTACCTACGATGCCAACACTCTCGGGGATGTAGCTGCATCATCATATATTGGTGGATTAAAGACACATTTATTTAAGCTTGGAAAATCAACGAAGATACCACCACTCCCTACAGAGAAAGCATACACTTTATTGGTGGCCATTCACGAAAAAAGACGCAAGACATAAGAAAAGTCCTTCAATAATTATCCCACATGAGCATGTATATTTTTATAATAAACTAATACAATGGACTACTCACTTGAAAACCCTGAATATAGAGGTGGCAGATGATGTATAAGTAAAGAAAATATAAGCAACATTTTGTGTTGTATGCTTATTTTCTTATTTGTTTTTAAAAGGAATCTTACACGCAATATGTTTCTGCTTAGTTGTTAATTGAGGAGTATGTGTAAGCTGCCATTCAAAAAATGAAAATTTTGTTGCACTATTTTTTGTAAGCGAGCACTATGAGAGAATGCTTTTGTTTCCAATGACATAAAAAAGTTATGTATTGCTATATTACAACTGTAAAAATTCTATAATTTATCATGTAAAAATTTCACAATACTAACATAAAAACTACTCACAGGAGATTTTTTTTTCTTTTTTTCTAAAAACTTACTTTCCATAACGCATGTGGTTTTACAAATTACCGATTAAATTAGGCTTAAGATAGGTTAAGCTCTTCATTGGCTTTAACCCATAATATTTGGTACGATCCATGGCCTCTGGAAGCTCTTTGAAAATGGTGTTACTCAAATGAGGGGTGCAGCAGTTATTCCCGTGTAAAATTTTAATTTCTGGCTGACTCTTAGAGCTATTTGAAAGAGGTTTATTTTTCAGGGGTAGTACATTTTATTCCTGTCTTTGTCATCAAATACAGTAATTACATGGTAGTAAGAGAGGGTAATAAAATACAAACTTTTTTGGTTAACAATAACGTGTACTTTATTTTTATTTTACAGGTGTTAGAACTAAATTTGATGAAAGGGGACAGTTAGCAAAAAACACATTTTTTTTGTGACCCGCAAGCCAAAGAGAGGTTCTAAGACCCTCCACCAGGGTTTTTTGAAATTTTGATACCTTTATAAGACATTTTATATTGGTCCTCGCTTAAACATTTTTGAAATTAAAATGCTTCTATAAGATTTTTGTGGCTGATATCATAACCCTCAATCGAATGATGACAGTTTTCAAAATATATTTCTTTATTTAGCCAATGGAAAATCATTAAAATAACTTGGATAAAATGTTAATTCAAAGGTTTTAAAGAAAACACTATTCTCAACAGTTTGCATACAGAATGGGACGCTAAACAACCACTTTCAAGATTTCCTTTCATCACATTTTGAAGTGATCCTGGGTCACTCAACAGTTTATTGGGTGTTGGTCAAAATAAGGAGATTTAAAAACTGTCTTATTATTTACCTACTAACACCTTTTTATAGTTTTTAAATAAAAACATAATACTTTTAAGCCAAGTTTATAAAGTTGCAGTTTGTTTTTTTATATTTATTTTGATCCAAGGCCATCTTTCAGCTCCATATGCTTTAAAATTTTCCCAACTGGGGTAGTGCACTTCCTAACTCCAGTTTCCCCACCATTCATACTGAATATATCAAAAATCAAAATATCTTATGACTTTATGCATGGATATTTAGTATTTGTAACTTTGGTTAACTATCATATACCAAGTGCGTTAATAACCCTACTACAATACATAGGCCTAATATTTAGACATTGGCACTACATTCTGGCATCCTTTTAACCTTAAAATATATTCACAAGGGTAATGAATAAGTACAAATATGTATTTTAAACCCAGATTATTTCTGCTAAAGTCATCTATTTCTTTAAACACATTCAAAGAGGGCTGATTCCATTTAAAATTTTGAAATTACTGATTCTATCCGGGTGTTTCAAACCACTTTCCTAGGATTTATATGAAAATCTATAAATACAAATTTCATAGTTTTCCTTTTTACCAATAAGTTATTCTCACAAAGATGATAAAAATTGCTTGAATTGGAAATAAAACTAATAGTTTACATTTGGTTATGGTCTCTATCTCATATTTTACAGAGTATTACAAAAATATGTAAACATTATTGTGACTTTTTATATGTCCAAATTAAATTTTCAATTCAACTGTGAACTTTTATTAAATTCAGGTAATCTGTTTCAATAAGGCCTATTATTAACTTTTGGTCTTGATTATTCTGTTCTTTTTAAATACGACAATTTTAAATGTTTTATTATATGTTTGTGAAATATTTTTTAAATTTGTGTAAAGTTACTGTAAAATTAGGTTATATATATATATATAGTGTATACACAATGCAAATGTATAAAACCTGTTTGAATAAAAAGTGAAACAAATCAATACAATTGAGTCAAATCCAAAAAATAATATTCAACCCCACATCCTTTCTCTATTAAAATGACTGAACATGAAAGAAAAAGTCAACTACTCAGCATTGCCAATTTTTGTATTTTGTTGGCGCCACTAGTCACATACCCATACACACAAGGTTGGCAATACTTCTCCCATAAAACAAGCCTACATTTCCTCAGAAAGAAATTATCTCAGAATGTGATTTACTTAACACAATAAAACTAAAGTAGAGCTCATCCGCCTGTAAATTATGGTGTAAAGTTTGTGAAGTCTTTCAAAACAAACTTAAGGAATGTAAGGGGAAGATGGGACCCACTTCTGACCCTTTGGTTTTGCGGCTGATGGTGACAGGTTATACTACAAGCATTTTGAATATGCATTTGGAATGTTGGGGGGAAATTTAAGATCTGTAAATTAGTAACTTTAAAAATAATGACTCAATACCTCTAAAATGTATGCGACAACCCTTCTGAATGTTTTTTAAAAATAAATAAGACAGTAAAACCAAGATACAACTTGTGTGTAGAGGAACAAAGGACACTTGCACTACAATATAAGAATACCACAAATTACATAGAACTAAAAAGAATAGGCTTTTTGTAAAAAACAATTATTTTAAAACTAATATGAAAGACAAAGATTGTATTGATTAGGTAAATATTTAAAGAGCAGATATTTTATGTATTAATCCTAAAGATAAATTTAAATGTATTTATCTAGGACTATACATAATTTTTTGTCAGATTACCCCATTATGATTATGCATTTTAAATTATTATATTAAACAGGATGATTATAAATAAACTTAGCACAGGGTATATTATGTGTGAATTAAAAAAAAAAGTTCAATGAACATTTCATCTTCCTTTCAGCACTTTTTGCAAATTTAGAACTAAATTTTTTTGTAGATGGCATCCATTGTTCACACACAAGACACGTGTGTTTCTTGAATATTCCAATTTAGGAAGAATTTTTGGAGTAATAAGAAAGTATTGGGCAGAATTGGCTTGGTTTGTAGTTGCACTTAATAAATTAATAATCAATCGTTCATTTTCTTTGTCCATGCCCTGATTGATCTCATCAACACAGCAGAATGGAACACGGGACAGGCCTTGAAGAGAGATCATAAAGATGGCTGTAGAAACAGAACGTTCTCCTCCACTTTGCAGTCTACGGTTCAAGTTCTGCAGCTGATCTTCACTGCGAAATTTTACCCGAATGCGCAAACCATAATGTTCAAAATCATTTTCATCTTGACCATAGTCAAGAACAACTTCTCCTGCTGATTTAAGAGCATTAAAACATTCGCCAAACTTACTATTTATGCGTTCTACTAACTCCCTCAAAGGTGGCAGCCACCTACCCTTGATCTCGTGCATTTTCTCCATCAGTGTGCCATTTTTATTAGCCCTGCCTTCAAGTGCACCATTTAGGTCTGCAATTTGCTGGCTCCTTTGCTCATACTCTTGAATCAAGTGAGGATTCACATCTCCCAAACAGCTCAGTTTGGCTCGAGTTTCTCGTATGGCTGACTTCAGATCAACCACATCATTTGGAAGTGTTTCAAATAGAGCACTATAACGTTCAAACTCGGGGTTAGCTGGAGTAAATCCGTCGGTTGAAGCTTTAGCTGCCTCAAGTAGTTCTCTCAAGTTTGTTTTCATACTTGCTAAATCACGTTCTGCAGTATCCAAAAGAATCTGAAAGGCGTTTATTTTTTTTCTCATTTCCTCAACTTTGTTAGTGGTTTTATAACACTTGTATCTTGCTCCTTCCGTTTCAAACTTAAGTAGTTTGTAGTCTTTATACATTCGGAGTAGTTCTCCTAATACTAAGAAACGCTTGTTTTGACAATTTGTTAATTGGACGATAAGAGTATTTACATTTTTGTTGTAAGATTCCTTAATCTGCTCTTCGGACTCTAGCTCTCTTCTACAGCGCCGAATATCATCTTCCTTAGCACATATCCTGTTGTTGAGCCGATTTATTTTCTGCTCATGTCCTTCCAGCTCATGTCTTTTCTGAATAATCTTTTCTAATTTTTTATCTACTTGGGCCACCTCCGTCTCAATTTGTTCCAATTCTTCATCTGTATTTTGCAGTGCCTGTTTCATTTCTAAAATTCTACTGTCAATTCTTGCCAACTCTTCCTCATCTACAGAAATATTCAACAACTTTGCTGGTCTCAAGTTGTCTTGCCTGCATAACATCTCACCAGAGTATTTAGATATTGACCTATCCTGACGCTTATCTGTAGAAAGAAAGGTTCTTATTTCTTTAGGCAAGACTTCTTGAGATTCGGCTTTTTCGTTTCCAATCGGTATTTTATGTGCGTTATAATGTTCACAAATATAATTGTAAATGGCAGGTGGGGCTGTGAACAAATCTGACAAATAGCTGTGGAAACCAAGTGGCTTTAATTTATCCAGTGGAATTTCTGGTTTAAAGACTTTTTCTTCACAAGAGGATTGAATTGCATTAACACACAGATGTTGTTCAGCTCTTACTTTGGTAAGGAATAGGTTCATGTCATCAGCATTTTCAAAAACAAAAGCAATTAAATCTCTGTATGAGATCACATTTTCTAGATAAATCGCATTTTGGGATTTTTTTACATTTATCAACATCATTATTGGTTCGTACACGCGTCCTTGAAACAGTCCCTTGTTCTGACGAAGAGACATTACTGCTTTATACACATCATTTGTACTGGATGGATCGCAAAGCTTACGAAGTCGCTGGTCACTCACATCTGAGAATTTTAATCTTCTATTTTCCAGTGCTGGAAAAACATACATATTATTATTAATGTTGAAATGCTTCAATATAAAATTATCACTGCCTATTCTAAAAATTATGTTAATAATTTATAAAATCAGAAATTAACAAAACATAAAGGTATCTGGAACAGAGCACTAAGCTGAATTATGGTTTAAATAATAAGGGATTGCGAGTACACTTATTTGAGTTATGCTGGAGTAGAAAATGTTTGAATGAATAGTCAATAAACATAAAATCATATTTTTAAAGCCAAGCCAAACCCGAATAAACTAGCTCTGTGAAAGGAAAAGCTATTCTTTAAAAATATATGTTTTAATATGACGTATGAAATTAAGTGTAGGGAGCAAAAAAATTTGTAATTAATAAAATGATAGAATATCAGGAAAATGGTAGAACACAAATAAAAGTAAAAAAATTCAACACATATTTACACACACTTCAATATTTCGATGCTATTATAGCATCTTCCTTAGGAAGTAGTGGTAATTAGACTAAACAGGATGTTGTCTTTAGTGGTGACAATTTGATTGGTAAGGATGAAAATTTCGCTGGTGGAGTTGAATTTGTTTTAAGTTTGAATTTCAACTCCACCAGATAAGTTTTCATCCTTACCAATCAAGTTGGCATCACTCAAGACAACATCCTGTTTAGTCTAATTACTACTAGTTCCCGAGGAAGATGCTATAATAGCATCAACATATGTGTGTGTAAATATGTGCTAGTGTTATTATTTGTGCTCTACCATTTTCCTAATATTCTATAATTTTATTTATTATAAAAAAATGTTTTTGTATTTACTAGACAAAATAAATCTGAATAAACTAACTCTGTGAAAGTGAAAGGTTGTCTTTATTATTATTATTATTATTATTATTATATTTAATTGACAAAATATGGTTTAGTGTATAATAATCTTAATATAAAAAATTGTAATAAACCTTTTCATTTACAAAAATTTCAAATTAAAACAGAAATGGCAAAGAAATGTCAAGGTGCATACAATAGATATGGGTGAGTAATTACACTTTAATTTCTGGTTTGTTTTACTTCTCACTTTTAAATAAGATTTATAACTTATAAAACATTTATATTTAATGCTAATTAACAATATTATTAATTAACTCAAGTTAAATTAACCTTATCTTGCTTTAATTAGACAGATACCCAAAATTTCAGCAGCTTTTATTTTACAGCTACCTACTTAGTCAACACAATTATTGAGTGCCATTAAATACCATTCACAATAGGCTACTTATTGGTAATATCTATCCCTGAGTAGTTTCAAAGAAGATAAACATGGGTTTGATGGAAAATACTTATATAAGTGGTTTTTAAATATCAAATCATGCAAAAAATACACCTTCACCACACTTATTTTGCATCAGGACACATCTCCTAGGTTGATATTATTTGAAATGGCATCCGTTTACTTTTTTATCTTAGATAATAATAATTAGGTAAACTAATATTGTTGAAGTCCAACAGGGCTTTTTGTAAGTGGTTTGGTAATTTTAATGTAAGAGGTAACCAGGCTCAGCGGAGATTTAAAAAAAAATTTATTATGGACAAGATTGTGGATCACTTTTATTAATTCAAATTAGCTTGAATATCTTGAGGTTTTATTGTGTAAGTAGTTATTAAAATTCACACAATGAATTTTTTATCTTAAGAACTTTTTTAGTCAATCTTAAAATCTCTACTTAAAATTTATTTATATTCATACTCATATATTACTCATTATATTCATATATTCAGAATATTAGGAAAATGGCAGAGCACAAATAAAAGTAAAAACACTAACACATGTTTACACACACTTTGATATTTATTATTAGCATCTTCCTCAGGAAGTAGTAGTAATTAGACTACTAACCAGGACGTTGTCTTCAGTGATGCCAACTTGAATGGTAAGGATGAAAACCTCTCTGGTGGAGTTGAAATTCTCTGAATGTTTCTCTATTACTCTATGGAAGGTAGGTGGTGCTGATGTAACCTCTGGGTTGAAATTAGCGAATATTTAGGTTGGGTGGTTTTCTAGACTTTGTGATCCATTGATGTGCCAGTTCCCATCTTCTTAACTGAGACATATTACTTGTGTCTTGTTTAATACCTTGACAGTGTATCAGTTCTCGAAGTTGAGGTTATGATTGGAGGCATGTGCTGAAACTGGTTTTTCTGGATTCTTAATTTTGGTGTCATAGTAATGTCCATTCATTAGTTTACATAGAGTTTCAGTGGTGAGACCAACATATTGTGCAATACATTGTTGGCATTCTAATTGGTAAATTAGGTTACTGGACTCACATGTGTGACTGCCTTTGATGGTATAAATAGAGTTGGTGATTGCTAGAGAAAATGGTTGCTGGATGATGTATTTGGCGGGTTTTGCAAGCTGTTTTGTTACAGGGTTGAGAGCCTTGTGGTTGAATGAAGGTTGTGTAATTTACAGTTTTGGGTTTAAGGTGTACCAGAAGATTTCTAAGTGATGGAGGCTGTCTAAAACCAAAGAATGGTGGTTTTTTGAGAATAATATTGGTACAGCTGGATGCTTCCAATATGTGAAAACCTGACGCTAATATTTTGTTTATCTTTTGTAGGCCTGGGTAGTCACTAGAGGTATAGTATCTGGTTTTTCAGTGTAGCGTGTCAATCATGTAAAGTTGACACCTACACAATTAGGTTACGTAAAAATATAAAGTTATAATAACTATATTGTCAGAAGCCAAAGAAGAGGATTAGATTTGAAATATTTAATAATAATATCCTTCAAAACCTACTGTTAACGGCTGGATGGACTCGGATATGATCCACGTGCTTTCAATAGAAAATACTACAAATCTGCATAAAAATACTAAACTTACAATAGTGGAATCCAAAGAAGATAATTAAAGCTAATATATTCAGGAATAATATGCTTCAAGGCTTACTCACCGTGGCTGGATGGGATTGGATAACGCCAACATGCCTTCTAGCAAAATATTCAACACGAATGGCGACAGTGTGCGTCCTAACACATCCACTTACTAAATCTCCAGTCGTAGAAAAGAACTAAAACTAAGTTAGGCTCACTCACACGACCCTCAAGCGCGATTGTCGTGGCGGCGTGTCTTCGAACCTCCCCCTTTCCTCACCCGCCAAGCTCTAGTCCATCCTATCACCACCTGTGTTAGTACGTCTTTTTCGTTCCATTCTAGTCAGAGAAAGGGTATAAAATAGGTACTCTCAGATTTACTTTATATTATTCTATCCCATCACGTCGTTGAAGAAGGAACACCTCCCCACAAAGGGACCGGTGGCCATGGAGTATTGGGCGTGGTTCTCATCTCCGTGCCACTGAGAAAAAACCTCTCCACAAAGGGACCGGCGGCCATGGAATATTGGACGTGGTTCTCACCGCTGCGCCGCCAAGGAATATCCTCTCCGATTTCTTAAGTATAGAGGCGACGTTAATAAGTCCATCTAACTTATTGTTTAGTTGAAAGATTAGAAGTTGTTTATTGAATAATTCCATTTGACATTCTTTATTTCAGACTTAGTATAGTCAAGGTGACTATTATGTTTATTTTGACTTTTGTTTGAGTCAGAGTGACTAGATTTTGGTTTTGTATTATTCCAACTCTGTTGATGTAGTCACAGTAACTCTAATGTTGCTCAAGTCCTTCAGACTTGATATATTGGTCCAAGAGGCCGTGTTTTTCCTATGCCCATATGATATAGCTTCGATATAGGAGCCTTGAGCTCCAGATGTAATAAGTATTTAGTCCAAATGGTTGCTATTCTCAACGAGCACTATATTTCTCTTTTGAATCCTTAAGACTGCACACTTTTTTTTTTATGGCTTCAACCAGGTTGTCTATCCTTTTTCTAGGACCTAGTTGGGTTACTGTGTTCAATGTATTGAATCATTCTTGTTGCCACGCTTTGCGTGTGGTATTAGTTTGGGTGTGTAAAGCGCGGAACTCTGCTTGTTTCTATATGGGGTCCGCGCAGCTAATACCTTTTTTCTCTTTGCCTGTTTTGGCAACTATGGGCTGAGTATTAGTATTGTATGATTTAAATTAGTGTTGTACCCCAGGGAGTGGGTCCTTAAATACATACACTATTGAATGCTCTGGCAGTACCAATAGGGAAAGGACCGGCCATAGTACTATTTTGTGTAGACACCTGTATGTTAGCCATCTTCCAATGTAATCAAATAACTATTCTATTGCAATTCATTATACTATGTCTCTTAAAGAACTTTCTTAAGTCCCAATCAAGCAAGCTAGTTTAAATTATAAATATGTTAACAATACTATATGTATATCATTTCCAGTTAATGTTTGTTTATAATCACCTCACCATTTTTCTTTTAGAATCACCTGAACGTAGCCTGGCATCAGTCCAGCTGTTTTGTTATTGAACATTGCTCTTCAAGTATACTGCATTTGATCTTGCCCGTGTTGCAACAAGACGGTATTAATTTGGAACTTCTATCTTAAGTTTTTGTATAGCTATTGTTGTTATTCTAATCATTTTATCAATCTGGTTAAAATAATTCCCTTGTTTACCCAGTAAGGCTTGGTGCGATATCAGGTTTGGGCGATTGTGAAGTTTCATTTAGTCGAAGTAGATTATTAACGAGAGTTTTAGAATATCCTCTCTCTCTAAAGGCTTCTTTAAGGTTTTCAAGGGGATTTTGACGACTTTCTGGATCGGAGGAGATGTGGTGAGCTTGTATGGCAAGACTGTATGGGGTGGATCTTTTAGTGTTGAATGGGTGGCAACTATCAACATGCAGATATTGTTGTCTATTAGTGGGTTTATTGTGCTCTACCATTTTCCTAATATTCTATCATTTTATTTATTACAAAATATTTTTGCTCAATACACTTTTTTCATATATATTTATATTCACACCAAAACTGTTTTATAAAAAATACACAATTATAATAGTTGCACTATGCCTAGGCTTTTTATTTTACTTTATTTTTTGTACTTTTTTCTTAAAAAATTCTACTAGAGTAGAGAATACAAATTTACTGCTCAGTACTCTAAATTGCAACCTAATCAAAGTTTTTGTCTCTTTTCCTGACCCTAATCAGAAATAAATTGCCCTAAGATTCTATTGTTATCATCAAATTATTTTGATCTTTTATTGGAATGAATGGGAAGACTTTGCTTATATTTTATTTATTTATGATTTTAGTGGACAATTATTTTTTAATTTTTTCCTTGTTTCATGTATCGTTCTCATGGGAAAGTGATACTTCCCACTTGGGAATTTTGCGAAGTCAGAAACTCATTCCTGCAGAGGCTTAAACAAACTATATTTCAAAAAGTTGATTAGAGGTTTTCCTTATGGAGATATATAGTAAAACAATGTAAAATTGACATCACCTGGAATATCATGCTTCAAATCCATTTTCTTAATTTTTAACCTGCTAACATTGGACATGTGACTAGATTTGACTTGTTTATATTCTATTTCTTTGGCTTTCAAGTTTTCTAGCTCAGCAGGATTGATTTCTGAAAAAATAAAGTAAAAGACATCAATCAGTGTAACATAGTTGTCAGAAAGCTTATGAAGCCTGTACACAGATTTGCGTTAATGTCCGTTAGAACAATTAAAAATAAAGTTTATTTCTGATATTAAATACATTAAAGATTACCTTGTTTCTGTTGGAGGTGGGCCAGATTATCTCGAAGCATTTCCAAGCCTCTTTCTAAATCAGTGATTACGTTCAATAATTTTTCCCGCTCCTTCAATTTTGTATTAAGTCGACGTTTTTCATCTTCTAATAAACCTTCATTGAGCTGCACATCTCTCACTTTCCTGTCCATTTCTTGACGTTTCCCCTCCACTAGTCGAAACTGATAAAAAATCAAAATCAATACAAATCAGAAATATAAAGTATTTGGAAAAAACAAAGATAACATACATTAAATCAGTACAGTGGTTCAAATATGTATTTGGTCTACCTTAATATTTATACGTCGCATTAAGGTAAATATGGGGAAAATAATATCTAAACAGGATTTTAAGAGGTCATTTTAAAGCCCATGAAAAATTTCCTCAAGGTGTAAATTAATTATAGATTGGACTCTTGGACCGCTAAGGATATTTGTGGATTAAAGAAAATATTGGATTCTCAATTTTTAACCTAAAAATAAGTTGCACCCTAAAAATATGATAACTTTGAAATGAAAAAATATATTTATGTCTGAAAATGAATTTACTTTAAAAGTAATCAAATAAATACACCCTCTTTTCTTTAGATTTTCTAATATCTATAATATTTACATGTTTTATTACTAAGATCACGTTGTTATGTCTTAGTCATACCAAACCAATAGGTAGTTTTTTAATCATGATCTACAATGTGTAATTTAAAAACGAATTAATACAGCAACTTCTTCTAACCTCAAAGTGAGGTACTTGGGCCATTGAAAGGTAAATACTTTCTTTAAGCCAAATATACAGTTTTGTACAGGTTTTTTTATTTAAAAAAAAAGATAGTTTTTGTACTCAAGAGTACAACGTTTGTTACATATTATTTAAGATAGGATGCACCAAAGGTTTTATAAAGGCTGTTTTAGGGAAAAATTTGTGGCCCATTTTTGGGTAAATATGGTACTATTTATATTTTCTACTATTAAGTTATATTCTTTTTTCTCTCTTAGCATCACGTCTTGATATCCATTCGAGTTATATGTTTACGTAATAATTATGCTGATGGTTATATTTATAGGAAGTGTACTCACATTTGTGTGGAGGGAGAGTAGAAAACCATTCTCAATGCACCCGAATGAGATTCAAACCTCTATCTCACCGTCATTGACAGTCTATTCTACTGCGAGAATAGCAATTTAGACCATTCAGCCACTGAAGTGGATAGGTTATATTCTTATTTCTTATCATATTCTTAATGTGGATTCAACTCATCTTTAAAATTGCCATAAACCCTTATGGAATAAAAAAATTACCTTTATTTATTTCATATTTGATATTTATGTTATCTAGTGAACCAGCTTTGTAGCTCACCTAAAAGTTTATAATGCATAATCAATTATGTGGAGCTGATTGGAGACGCGGAGCTGATTGGAGACGTGGAGCTGAGGGAGAAGCTTGGAAATATTGACAGGAATGGAAGAGGATGTGCCAGACGACCCACAGAGGTGGAAATGTCGAATGATGGTGATTATGATTTCTTAGAAAAATGACCTTACAGTTAGTTATCCACATACCCATAACTTTGCTTTAGTGTAGCCTGGAATAAGGTATCAGAATGAAGAATCTCTCTTCCTTATCTATTTTAACGAGTGTGTTTATGGATCGCATGTGATTGTACTCTTTTATCCGACCTTAAATATAACTAAACCTTGTAATAACGTTTAAAGATTGTTATTGTATTTGTATACTAAATTCAACTCTTTAACATAAAGGCAAAACTAAGCATCACATTTATAGCATATTTACAGGTGGAACCCTCAAATCCCTAAAATAAAGTTTTGAGTTTTTCAAGTGAAATTTGTTTTAGAGCTCTAATACTGCTTATTGGGGATTCAGAGCCTTATTATAGTTATAGGATGAACTTAACAACCAGGACCCAGACCAGTAATTTAACACTTAACTGAATGTATGAATGTTATAATTAATGGATTATAAGAAAAAATGTTAACATTTAGTTACTAGTTGAATTTTCTTTTATTTATTAAATTTATATTTACTCTTATTTATAATTTTCCCCAAAATTTAAATTTGGATTAAGAATTTAAAGGTAAATTGGAGATTCAAATTCGTAAAATAGTGTATTCAACCCAATTTTAAGTGTAGTATACTTTATTTAACTATTGTGAAATATATTATATTCCACATTTTGTCACAAGTCTGTGGATGCAACTTTATTGGATTTTTTTTATATGAAATATTTTCCCAACACAGTTTTGGCCACACAAGCATGCAAGCCCATGACTATATCATTTAGGAAAAACACGCCTCAGTAGACCCAACTGGGAATCTAAACCTAGATCTCCCTGTCATCAACAGGCCAGTCTAACATGAGAGTGATACCTTAGACCAATTGGCCACTGACTGGAGGCTCTTGAAGTCCTTAATTCTTGGCTTAAAAAGTTCAAGAGAACAAAAAATGTATTGTGTGGGTTCTCTGCCCCTTAGTAAAGAAACTTGAAAAAAGTCTTTATTTTAACTAAAAATCATCAGAAAATGACGCTAAGACTTCTAATACTTTGAATTCATAAGTTTATTTGAAATTCAAAGAAATTTTGAACTTAAATTTGTTTTAGAGCTCTTAATACTGCACATTAATACTGTTGATATCACCATATCAAGAAAAGTGAATGCTACCTATGTTTCTACTGTGGAGCCATATTTTATTTATTTTGGGGGGGAAAACATATTAATTATTTACCACCCAATTGTATGAATGTTATAAGAAAGGCAGCCATACTACAAAACCTTTTAAAATTTAGTTACTTTGGCTATTTTCTATATTAAAAAAAATCATTACTGTTTCCAGCCTGTAGCCTGGGTAATTTTTTTTATTTAAGCCATATATTTTCCACTACCGGCTTGTTGCATGTTGTAGCTTCATAGGCCTTATAATCTAACTTAAGACTATAACCGGCACAACATCCAGTCCCCAGCCGTTAATTCATCACCATTAAAGGATAAACCCACATTTCACCAACAATACATTTTTCGACCATGTAGGGAATTAAACCCAGTACTCTTAACTAAGTAGACAGACACATTACTGACTGAGATAAAGTGTCAGATTATTTTCTATATCAGCTTAAGAAATAATTTAGTAAAATAAACCTATTGTTTACCATTATTTTAGATCTAATATTTACAAATTAGTTGATTTGACCCATTTTTTGTTTAAATCATACTTTGTATGGTAGGCTCAATATTTACGGACTAGAGTTGGTGGCAAGCACCACTATTAAATGTTGCTATTTATTTTCAACATGACAATGTTTTATTAATGCTGATTTCCTATGAGTAAAATGTAAATGGAGATTATACATATCTGATAAGAATTTAGCAAGACATCAATTAAAACATAATTATATATATATGCATCAGAAATTATTTTTCTAGAATCTCAGAGGTGATATTAGAATTCTTTAACTTCAGAAGCTATATTTGTTAAAACAGGTTATTTGGTTTTCAAAGGTATAATATTTATTATTCATACTAGAATGAGGTTTACTGTAAGGAAGAGTGAGATGATGCCGACTATGACAAAGAAGAGAGACAGGTGCATGATTTGTGTGATAGGAGGGAAGTAGTTGATAGTGGGAAGCTTTAAATACCTAAGAAGTGTGATAAAGGAAAGTGGAAGAAGAATAAGAGACATCAGTGAGAGGGGGAAGCAAGCAGAAGCTTTTTAAAAAAATGTGAAATGTATAATTTGGAACAAGATTGCGCTGAGGAAGCATAAAGGAGTGATCTACATGAAGTAACATGTACCAATATTGATAATGGTATGTGAAGCTTCGAAAAGTCGAAGGTTAAATCTCCTTCGGCTTCGACTTCGACATCTACAATAACCTTCGCATATTTGAAAAATTTGAAGGAAGGATAAAACTCCAATAAATTATCAAACGGTTTAATTTAATCTTACTAAATATTACATTTTTCAATATTTGATAATTTTAAAACAGTTACTAAACAGAATTTTAACAATGACTAGTAATTTAACTAACACAACGCAAGCATGGATCAAAAACGTGTAAGTAAATGTTAATATATTATATTCACTATCGCCAACATAATTTTGTAAACAAAAATACCTATAAGAAATAACACCATGATCATTGGTATGAAGCAGAGAAAGCGCTTTAGCTGTGCTATCATTGTAGCTCGCGGCTAATGTATGGTCCTTAATATTCTATTTCTTTGGAATTATCTGTGACAAATTTACAAATGCATTTTGACACAGAAGTTTTTCATAGCTTCTTCACATTGTATTTAGTATTCAAAATGCCTGCTACGGAAAATAGGAAACAAAAACGGAATTTAATTTATAATTATTATCAGAGAAATACAGATAAAAAGACATGCATATGTAAAGTTTGCTAAATAATATTATATACTCCACAATGTAAGTGAAAATTAAAACTTAATCAAGAATCAAATAGTCAAAGATATTATTTATGCTTTTTAGTGAGGATTACTCCATCTAGTTATCATATTCTGAAAATTGAAAAATGAAACCTGCACACAGGAATCAAACCCAAATCGAGCCAAAGGTCTCGAGTTCGATTCCCATGTCCAGGTGTCAGTTTTCAATTTTCAGAATAAAACTTAATTGACAAGTTACTAAGCCTGTGTGCATTAGTTATTAATATAGTCCTTAGGTAACAAATAAGGAAATCTCCCCGGCCCTTGTTAATGACAAGATATAGAAAAATAATTAATTAAAAAATTAAAAGTGGCATTAAGTGACAACAATAAAAATCCTTGGTAGCTTTGACTTTTCTTCACAAGTTTCAAGATTTGCTTCAACTTCGCTTCACATGTAAAAAGTGGCCTTCACACCCTCCTAAATATTGACATAGGCAGTGGAAACATGGGTAACAAAAAAGCGGGATGAAAGCATAATTCAATCATGTGAAGTACTATAGGAGTGACAAGAAAGGATAGCATGAGAAATTAAAGGGTAAGTGAAATAGTTAAGGAGCCAGTGCAGGAAGGATTAGAAGGCACAACTAAGTTTGTATGGTCATGTGAGTAGAATGGAGAAGATAACAAAGAAGATGCTGGATAATGAAGTGGTGGGCAGGCCAAGAGGAAAACCAAGGCACAGGTGGCTGAAGGGAGTGCAGAAAAAAGGAGAAGACTGGGTCATTAGGAGGAGAGATGATGAGGAGAAAGGATATGTGTAAAAGGATTGTCTTCCAGAGAGACCCATCCAGTGGCTGGAAAATGTTCATGATTATTATTATTATTATTTACCACCGTGTCTTACTACCCATTTGGGTTATATGCTAATGGATTAGGAATTGGGAAGGTTGAATTTAGAGGAAGTGAGTCCGAATTTGCGCGGAGAAGAGCGAAAAACCATTTAGGGACCTCCTCCCCCAGTTCACCCGACCGAGATCCAAATCTTGATCTCCCCAACCTCAACAGTCTAGCCAACATGACTAGCGCATTAGCTAACTACGCCGAGGTGGGTGATGATGACTAGATGTCATATAAATATTTGAACATTAATTCAATTTTGACCAGATTTATATTTAACTAAGTGATTTTTATACACACAGTTGTGATACTGCCGATTGACTAGCAACATCATCTATCAAACACAACTTTAAACATAATAGATAGACCTTCCTGCCAGCTAACGCACAGTTGATAATGTAATCGCCATTTTGCTTGTTTCTACCTTGAATGAAAGCTGTGTCTTATTAGTGAACCTACATTGTATGTACTTATTGTAGACAAAGTATAAACCCTGCCTGCGAAACTGAACGAAGTTTCAGTTTGTTAGAAATTTTTTTTAAGTTGAATCTGTTTAGCTTTAATTAATTATTCTTTGAGACTAACATTTTGTAAAACTAGATTGTATTTAAGGACCATTCAACTTATGTGGTTTTTCAACTTGTTCAGAAACCTTCAGAATGAGTTAACTGTGCAGGTTAATCTATCTACTAATCGGCCATACCAAGTAGTATGTCATTAAAAATGATTGAAGTAGTATATGCTTTTGCAATCTAAGAACAGTATAATTGCAACCACCTTTACAGTTAAAGATATTAACAAAACTTTATTATGTATTTAAAAAAAAGTTACATAACTATATTAATACAATTACAGAAAAATTAAGAGAACTGAGGATATTCTAGAAAATGTAATTTTTGTTCTGATATTTTAATCATGATTTGATGTCTTTGATCAATTTTTTTAACTTCTGTAAAACCAAGAAGATCACTAACAGATTTTGAAAAATATTACAAAATATAGATGTTAGATGCAACTTCCACCTAAGTAAATCTAAATTACACAAGAAATATAATTTTTTCTTTAAAATGAAAACAATTTTAAAACTTACCTCTTGGTTCAACTGCTCTTGCAATCGCCTTAAGTTTTGTTCATCTGTTTGAGCAGCTTTTTCAAATGGGGCAATTCTTGTTTCATGTTGTTTCTTGTGCTGTAGTGCCTCTTTAACTTTTTGCTTCAACTGAAAATAGCAAAGTTAGTAAAAATCTAAAGCAACCCTTTAAGGCAGTGTTTCTAAAACTTTTCTAGATAGCGAACCAATAGATAGGCGTATGATGCATACTTGGACCACCCAACCTAATATACTACTTACCTCTCCCCTTTTCCAAGCTGTAAATTTTATTAATGTATTAAGTAAATATTTATCAAGCAACAATGACAGCTTTTGTTTGTGACTGATCCATATGCACATTTCAGAACTTGTGTTACAAAGTATCGTTGACTTAGTGGACTTAGTCTGTCAATCTTGTACTTTATATAGTTATTTCGCATGTTATTTATCTTTTCCCTTTGGTCCTGTCTGGCACACCGTTCCGGTGGCCCACGTACCACAGTAGGAGAAAAGTTGCTCCAAAGAAGAGTGAAAGAATAGTTTTCCTACAATAAATTGCACACAAAGCCATTCAAAGGATGATGATGATAAGTGAGAATGCACCAGCATTTACCTAACTGCATGATGGGAAACTGTGAATTATGTGAGATCTTGATTTAAGGACTCTGAATCATTATAATATTGATTGATAAATGTCTACTTGAAGTCTCTGAGCTAGACACAAACACTTCAGAGACCATTTGGGGTGTGCAAGATTGACATCTTTGATTTGGTTTGTGATCGGGATTACTATTTGGGTGAAATTTGTATTGTGATACACCAAGGGCAAAATCAAGAAAGATAAATTTTAAATACTACTCGATCTTGGGTTAGCTTCGAGAATTTAAATTCTACTTTTATGTCTGCTATAATTTTATATTCCTTTTTATGTAAAAAAATGACATTGAAATGTTGAAGCTGAATTTATCAAATTGTATTTAACTAAGGTATGAGTGTATTTATATCTTAATATGAACTTTAGTCATAAATAATAATTAAAGAGTGCTTTAAAATAAATTTGTTTCGGTATTGGCTCTAAAGTGTAAAATAAATAGGAGTGTGTAAAATGTTATATTTTAAATTGAACACGGAAATTTAAATTAAGAAAGGTGTTTTTCCTAAATATTTTTCACCCTCCCTCCAAATAAATGTGAGTACACTTTCTCTAAATTCAAACCTAACGTTTTAGTGATGAAGAATTCAACCTTCTTCATCCTTAAAACATTAGGGTAGCTCGTAGGCCTACATATGTGTTAAAATCAAATAGGTTGTTTGACGAATTGCTAAAACAATATACACATGTTATATGATTTAATAATTTTATTGATAGTACATTTTTTGTTCAGAAAAACTACTTGCTTTTTTGTTGACAAACCAATGGATAAATAACTTAGCTCCTTTTGTTAACTTTAAAAACCATTAAATTTTTACTACTGTTCAGGTTATTTGCTTAAGTACTAATTAAGCTAATGGGTTAGGGATCAGGAAGGTTTAATTTATAAGAGCTGAACCTGCATTTGCATGGAGGGAGAGTGAAAAACCATTTAGGAAAAATCACCCCCAGTTCACCCTAGCGAGACTCGAACCTCCTGTCCTCTGCAGTCTAGTTCAACAAGAAACTAGTGCATTAGCTAACTACGCCACCAGGGCAGGTAAGGGTAACCATTAGATATATTTTAAATTAGTATTAATTAAAAATATGAGAATATTTATGAGTCATAGTGACAAAAGTGGAATTAGTTTTTTACTTTTATTATTTTACAGTAATCCTAATTACAAATAAAGGAATATAAAAGAGAAGCATGGTGCCAAAAGTTGAAATTAGGTTAATGTTGTTTTAAAAAGATAAATATATTTAGGGAATCATTTGGCTCACATTTTATAATAGTCGCATATTTAATTCAAAATGGAGTCTTGTGGAACATAAATGTATATTCTTAAGAATTATAATCACTCATCTAATGCAACTAGTCATGCAGACCACCTGTTTTAACTGCTTACTCAAGGTCACATCATAGGGACCGCCTACCCTTCTTGAGCCCACAATATACATCCTTCCCTCCTTCCCTGAAACGACATTATATGTACTTACTTGCCTCCCTTCAAGGTCATGTCACCCCCCCAACCCTTCACAAGGCTACATCATACATCTCCCGCCCCTCCCTTCATGAAACCATGTCATACGTACCCCCTCCTCCCTTCCCAAGGTTGTCATACTCCCTCCTCCCTCCTTGAGGGCATGTCATACATCACCCCCCTTCTCAAGGTCATGCCATCTCCCCTCCCTTCCCAAGGCTACAAAATACGCCCCCACCTCCCTTCTAGAGGCCACATCATACATCCTCTCCCTTCTCGAGCCCACATCATACATCTCTCCCCCTTCTAAAGGCCATGTAATAANGCGGGCCCACATCATACGTCTCTCCCCCTTCTAAAGGCCATGTAATAATCCCCCCCCCCTCACTTCCTGAAGCCACAAAATATATCCCAACCTCCCTTCTCAAGGCCACATCATATTTTCCCCACACCCTTCTTGAGGTCATGACCATAAGATCCCTCTTCCCCTAGTTGTTGAACAAGATGATGTAAACAACATGATAATCTGGTAAGTTTATACACAGGGTGCAGCTTGTGTTTACCTTTCTTTATACATACTTATAGATGTTTAGTTTAGTTTTAAAGTTGTCTTCTATCTGTCAGTAAGACAATACATTTGTTGAGTCAATAAGTTTAAACCATATAAAAAGGTATGATTTATTAAATAATTAGCCTATACAAAATATAAGAATGTGTTTAGATTGAACTACCCAATGTTTTAGACAGTACTAAAAAAACTTCAGAACACTTCCCAAAATTTCTGAGATTACAGCAGGTCACCCCAGAGTCTTGGAACAGGAAATCTTTTTTCTGCAGCAATTCTGAAAGGGGCGAGTACTCAGAACTGATTCTTAAGTGCTCCAGGCTAATCCGTCTCCACAGATCAATTAGTTACACTTGCAGGTTGGGGATGGATATTATAAACTCATAGAGGGAATGTGAGGATTAGAAAACTTTGACATGGCTTTGGAAAAATCCAGCTTGGACAACTATAAAGCTTCCCCAGTAAAAATATTGAGAGCTAAAATAAATATTTATATTTACCTATTACCAATCTGTACTGTTATGTACATTAAAAAATATTTTTATATAAAAAATAATAGCGCACTCTAATTGGATTGCATATTGTGATAGTAACTTGATTGATCAGCTTATATTTAAATATTTTAAACAATTTCACAATAAGACATTTCATAAATGTATTTAATAGGTAATAAAGTAGAGGTGGTCGGACATCCAAAACTTCGGGCAATAAATCGGGCATCTAAAAATCCCGGAATGTTGGGCGAGTCTGTTTTAGGCTCATATTTTGATCGGGCCTCCCAAAGCCTGGTAAGTATATAATACCATGTTAGCACTAGACTCTAATTCAAACTTTGAAAAAATAGTGTTTAACTGATATTCATAATTGCATTATTTTAATTCAATTAATATTAAACAAAGGTAAGTATTCTTTTTTATTAATTCATAAATTATTATGTTTGCTTTCAACAAAACTACAATAAAGTTTCTCAAAGGTTAAAAGTCTACAATATAGCAAAACCAAAATTCCTACGATTTAATTTTCTCTGTCAATGCCAACAACATAACAAATTCAACATTTCCACATTGAGATTCGAAGAACCTATGCTTGCAAAAACTTAATAAAAATTAGTTTTCTTTACATTTATAAAATTTATTATTACTAGCCAGATTTGTTAGGATATAAATATGAAAGTACGCATCAAATGGACATTAAATAGGAAGCAGCCATTTTGCATTTTGTTACTCTTTTAACTTGTAATTTGAAATTTAATAGGTCTGTGACCAAGTTATTTATATCTTTAAAAAAAAATTAAATTAGACTGTTAGGCTTATGATTTAAATTTCTATAGGCCTGTGATAAAGTTGTTTGCAAAATGAAATGCCCACCCGAATCTGCACATGCCCGAGTGAAATTTTGTAATGCCCACCCGATACAAATATTTGCTGCCCGACCACCCCTAACCTAAAGTCATATAAATAGATACAGAATATTTTATCTTCAGCTAAAATAAATTTACAACAAATATTCCAACTTCATATGATCATATAACAGGGTTGCCACTATTTTCTTATTACCAAATTCCCTGTGTTTTCCAGGTTTTCCAGAGGAAATTTTCATTTTTCCAGACACCTAATAGATATTATAAATATAATTATGGAGGCTTTTAAAGAAAATTTAAAAATGAAGAGTGGTAATTGTCATTGGAAGCATGTTTTATTCTGCAAGAGAAACACACGTTTAAGAATTATTTGGAAAAAGGATGAGAAATTAATGAAAAATTTTCTAGAAGGAAAAATTTGTTATATTTTCTGTCTAACCTAAATGGAATGAAAAAAAAAGGAAATACCAAAAATACAATGAGTTTAAATGTGGTATTTTTTTTTTATAAGAATGTATTACTTTGTTTAGAAAACATGTTAACCAATCTTAATTATTGTATATGTACTAAGGAGTAAACTTTATCAAGATAACAGTTTTATAACATTAGCTAAAAGAATACAAACTTCAGCAGTTTTAAAGATACACAAACGTTAAACATAGAATAAACACGATATAATATAGTTATCTCACTTATATACAGGAACCATTATGTTTTTAAGAACTAATAGTTAAGTAAGAAGACAAGATTATTTTATCAAATTAACAAATATGAAAACATTTATAGTTTCTTTTATTAAAGTATGCTTAGGAATTCACAAAAAAATATCTTAAAGTTGGAGGTACTATTTATGTATGACTGATTATGTGTGAGTATGTAGGCCTACTATATGTAGTCCATTTCACAGGGGGTGGGTGAGGTAGGGTAGCTATGAGCAGACACAAACACAATCGGACATTTTTACAATAGACTAGCAGGCTGGAGGCAATATTTTCATAAACTTTTCACTTTACAGTATACTCCTTTTTTTTTATCCTGACCACGGCAGCAACCAGGTAAATCCACCTTTGATAAATCGGGAGATGACTGTAGTAAAAATGTTAACATCCATAAAGATAAAAACAGACAATATTGACATCTTGGCAATTTCTAAAAAATTATAAATAGCAAGATTGTAAAATAGGTAGGGCACAGTCTTAAAACATCACGCTACAAAAACAATCTGGGATACTTACCTCTTTCAAAAGGAGTAATCTTTTTTAAACAAGACAAATAAGTTTAACACACCAAATTTCAAAGAATGAATTCATTTGACTGGCAGGAGAAACACGTGCCAGCAGCATGTGCTTGATGAAGTTGGGGGATGGGGTGGAGGAAACGAGACGTTTGTGTTATTGGCGGGGGTGAGTGGAGGAAGCCGAAAAGGCCCGGCATTTGCCGAACGAAAACAAGTCGTCTCAGTTGCACTCAGGACTTATCTCAAGCTGATGAGGTGCTGGTAAGCATAGTCCTAATATGAGACGTGTTCCAATCAGACTGCTCAATTCTCCAGTTACCAATTTTAGTCTATATTATTCCTACTAGTTTAAACTTGCAAGCACTGTATTGCCCAATTTCACTAACAAATTCCAGTATATTCTAGCTTTTTGGTGAAATTCCCTGTGTTTTCCCGGTTTTTTCCAGACACAAACAAATTCCCTGTCTTTTCCCTGTTTTCCCTGTTTTCCAGGTGCGTGGCAACCCTGTATAAACTATCGTGAAAATAGTTTTACAGTGAATTATACTAACCTCTGTTAATTCTGTTCTTTTCATACCATATAAAAGCCAAGCGTGCTTTTGTTTGTAACTGGTTAGATCTTTCTCCATGCTTTCCCTTTGGTTGAGGCTGTCCACTTCTCCTTGGATCCTATAAATAGAATACCACAGCTGACTCATTGTACAGTGTTTTTTTTCCCAAACAATACTTGATACATGTTAGCTGTCACAAGGAGAAACAGGATTAAGAATGAAGTTATCTGGGAAAGAGTAAGGGTAGACGGGGTACATGAGATAGTAGAGGAAGCAAGGCTGAGATAGTATGGTCATGTAATAAGGATGGAAAAGGATAGAATACAAAAGAGAATGAAGGAAATGAATTATGTAGGAAAAGGACCGCACGGGAGACCAAGAAAGTTTTGGGAAGAGCAGATAACAGCAAATGTTCAAGTGAGAGGAGAATAATGGAAGGGGTTAGAGGGGGAATGGTGGAAATAGAAAGATGGAGGCATTTTACTAAACTGACCCAGCAGCAGGCTGAAAAGAGTTGTAGAGTGTTATTATTCTAATCGGTCCGCGTTGGACGTTGATTAAAGCGTTATGGCTCCGATTGAAGTGATATTGTTTAATTAGCTGATAATTGCCCCATGATCGACCACTAATTAGAAAGGTATGGAATTGCGGTTATATAATGGCATACTGGATTTGTATTGTGAGATAATTGTTTTTTATAGCCCCGTGATTGAGCGCCAATTATCACTTTACAGAATTAGTTATGAGATAATTGATATTTATAGCCCTGTGATCAAGCGCCAATTATTACGATAATTGAATAAATAAGACCTTTAATGTTGCATATGATTTATTAAAATGATTTTATCTTTGGCACTGAAGATTTAATGTTATATGATACAGTTTATTCATACTACAGATGATTTTTCTGTTATGTTACAACTATATATTTTACTGGCACTGAATATTAATGTTTTTGATTATAAAGTTCTTGTGTGATGGTGTTCACTGTATTATTCTGTTACTCTTTCTGTAGATTTATGCTACCTGCACTGTTAATACATTGTTTTGTTTATTTGTTTGTGTTGTTTTGTTGATTTGTGCTACCGGCACTGTGTGTATTCATATGCATAAGCGGCTTATAGACAACCTACCCCTTGCTCCTTGAACCTCACGCGACCAGTGTCAAAACCAACTAATCAAAATAATCCTGGCATCAAGTGTTGTGAAGGCTAACTTCCTACTGAGTAGAGGGAACTAGCGTCACTTGTTTTTTTGGTAAATACTATGGAGTTGATTTTTTGAAAGAAAACATAAATTTTAATGGTGCAATATATTGACACCAGTTCTGAAAAATGCGTGATTCTCCATGGATAAAGTATTGAAAGGATATTTTATAGAGATGGGTCACTCGAATCCACCGAATCCTGACAAGTATTCGGTGTCTTACTGGATTCGATGGTCACATCTTTCACCTAATAAACAAAGCATAATATTTTGAATTAAAAAATTACTTAGTTAGGCCTACTTGAAAAGCAAAACTTAATCCATAATATTTATTTTGTCAGAGAGAAAAAAAATAAAAAATTGTTAGGTGTGGAAAATCTTACGTGCCTAGTACCCTACCCTTTCACCTCTATGGGAAACTTGGACTTGACCGTTTCGGCACATGCTCAATTCTAAAACTTTCACCTCACAAACCATCTTGTAAATATTTTAATGAACACATTAAAACTCTTCAAAAACTGAAAATCAAAACTAGAATTACAAATAAATTCGAAATAAATAAAACAAATTACAGCTTTTTAAAAAAAAACAGAAATAAGAACACATTACACATGATACAAAGTCAGCAGCCATTACAAACGATACAAAGTCAGCCTCCATGGTATATATTATGTTTACTCACCCGAGTGATGATTAAAATAAAGATACTGTTAATTCTTAACACCCAACTGGTTTTAATTATTTACAACTATGCAAAGAACCCCAATTTATTGCATAAGACCCTTAAGTTAGACATTTTGTTGGGTTTCATCAGCTGTGAACCGTCAAACACCAATAAAACTGTTTATTTATTCCTACCGGCCTACATATCTTTTATATCGATTATTTTTTAAAAATCAATTCAGGTAATCTGATCACTTAGTAAGCGCTCTCGAGTGTTAAGAATCAAATAACAACTTGTTAATTCATTATTTGTTTTTAAATTGATTTTAACTAAGAGTTTATTATTTTTTTAAATATTTTATTGAAGTAATTGTAAAAATATTCAAACGTAGTCCTGCCTTATAAAGTGGGAATAAACATATTGTAGACGAAAATATGTTCGTGTTTTAAATAGACTGTATTCTTAGAAATCAATATATCGCAAGAATTGAATATATTTTTTGTTTCCTACGCAAAGATAGATAATGGATATATAATAAAATAATAATAAAACATACTTAGGTATTACTGAGTTCACTATTTCTAATGTATGTTTAAATGTTAAGCATGTTGTTTTAGTTTTTATTAAAAATATTTGATCTTAATAAAATAAATTATAATCCTTCAATGATGATTAAAGTTGATCAAAGGATAACTAGGCCTAATCTGTTTATTTCACATGTTTTTTTATAAGCTTAACTCATTTTAACAACACTTTTAAAAACAACTAAAAGACACTAAAATTTTGATTGATTTGATTTTTAAACATTAATATGAGTCTAGATTGTTTAATTTGGCTGGATTTTAACCTGTATTTTGTGAGGGGTGGTTGGGGTTGATAAAAATTGAAAACACGATTGAAATAAATCTTAATTTACAGTTTAGGCCTATAATGCATAATGTAGGTCTATTTGTAAATCATTAAAATTTCAAACAATTTGCTAGGATTTGGATTCGAGATTTGAAAATAAAATGTAGATTCGGATTCAAGAAATCGTTGATTTGACCCATCTCTAATATTTTACATACAATACTTAAAGAAAAATACATTTCATCCATGAATTTTTTAATATATGAGAAGGGTCCAAATCAGTATAATGACAGTTGATGAGGATGATTCGACTATAGTTCAATCTCATAGTTTAATCAAGCATTGGATGCAAAACCTTTATCATAAACTATAAGTTATAGCAATTAACACTTAATAAAACCAAGCTGGATGAGATAGATAGGGTAGTGACACTATTGAAGTAGAACTTGAAAATGTGAACATTTTAAATAGTCAATGTGTGAACTATATTTATTAAATAAAAACTTGAAAACATTTTATTAATTAACAGTAGGCAGTAGTTGCGGTTTAGGAAAATAAATAAGAAAAGATTACCAGTGAGCAATAATAAAAAAATAATAATAACAACAATAACAATAATGATAATAACAACTTATAAACTTAAAATAAATCATTGCTGTCAATTCCAAAACCACAATTTTTAATTTTCATATTTCAAATGCATAAATAGTTGTAAAACTGCTAATGCTATAGTAAAATTAATAATTGATTGATAGCCTCAGTAGTATGATTTATGAGAATTAGTTATAAAAGTTAATCACATTTTTAATAAAGTAATCGTTTAGCTCGTACTATGGTAACAAACCTTGCAATCAGTTGCTGCTCTCTTCCTAGCCGTTCTTTGAGCTGCTGGACATCACCGAGTAGTTCCAACTCCATTTTACGAAATTTTTTCAACTGCTCTAGATCCTCTAGCATGCCATCTGAGCCTGATAACAATAGGCAATTCTAAAGTTTGATAAAATTAAACTATATTTATTATGAGATTAATTAACATAATTTCAGGTGAAAAAAAACAAACCCTTTACACTGCAACGATATAGGCAGCCAAAAAAATACAAATATATTTTCAATTTTCTTCGTTTATTTTTGTTAGGTGTATGACAAAAAGTTTGTAGTAAATGAATAAAAAGTTTTAAAAGTTATGTACATTTCATATTAAAGCTGTAAAGTTTTGCAACTTAACGATTTCATATAAGGTCATATTTAATCTCCAAATTTATATACCATAAATATGAACAGTATAATATTTTTTCAATATAGGGAAAACATGAGCCGGTAGGAGGGGGAATCCAGTAATTTAGAGGTAATTAGGGAAGAGCAACTCATTCCCCTCCCCCCAATGTTGAGGTATTTAACGTACATTCTCTGAATCGACTGATTATATCTGCACACAACTTATTAACTAACTTAAATCTAGAACGGGTAAAACATTCAGCCCCCTG
Source organism: Timema douglasi (assembly GCA_901482245.1). Classification (NCBI taxonomy): domain Eukaryota; kingdom Metazoa; phylum Arthropoda; class Insecta; order Phasmatodea; family Timematidae; genus Timema; species Timema douglasi. Next base: position 17,550 of record CABEEJ010005623.1, on the reverse strand, counting down.
GCGTTAACTCATCAGTGTGAAAGGGCAAACCCACATTTCACCAATAATAACATTTTTGGTCATGCCAAGAATCAAATCTGGAACCCTTAGTTCAGTCAACAAATATGCTACAGACTGAGTTAAGGTGTCGGACGAAAGGCAACTCATCTCAAATTATTGTAAGTAGTCTCATATCTACTATTTTGTTTTGTTTTTATACAAGCTAAAGTTTGCATTTGATTTAATCAGTTCTATAATTTTATCTTGTGTTATTTTAAAATATTTTAATTAAGTCAGGCATAATTGTTCATTTGCTTACAAATAATAAACTTAATTTATAGATATTTCATTTTATTGATTTGTTGAACACGGGTTTGTTTTATAAGTTCTAAATTTACCATAAAGAGTTATTAATTGCTTAATCTTAGGGATGGAAATAAGAATTCAAGTTTTTTTTAGCACTGCGTCTTACTACCTGCTCAGGTTATACACCTATGTACTAATTACACTAATGGTTTAGGGATTAAGACAGTTTAATTGAGAGGAAGTGCACTTGTATTTGTGTGAAAGGAGAGTGGAAGACCATTTAGGAAAACCCACTCTTAATGTACAAAACCAGGATTGAACCCAATCTCCTCGTCTTCAGCAGTCTAGTCTAACACGAAAGTAGCACGTTAGACCACGCGGCCACCGAAGCGGGTAAGAATTCAAACTGGAAGTGCACTTATGTGGACAGAATAATCACCCACACCTAGTGCTTTTGACTGGGATTCAAATCTCAGTTTTCCTATCTATGGAGACCGAGTGTAGTTAATTTTTAACACTAGTAAAATATTCGACTACCCAGGCATTTAAGTGTCAATCTAGGATGTTTAGACTAACTGCTAGTGCAATTGGTAGAGCTTACACTCTCCTTAACTCTTATTAATCAGTTTATAATTGCTTCCTTCAATATATATATATATATATATATATATCTCCCTCCGGTTCAGGCATGTCAAACTCGCAGCCCAATCCATGATTTTGTGCGGTCCACAGGTCTTACAATGAACCATCATGCAATTTATGTATGTGATATTTGGGAACTAAGCAAAATTCGGAAAATTCTGGCATGTGAGGTTGGTGTACCAAATTTGTACTTTTTCTTAGACATGGATCAATTTCCAAATTTGAGCCATGTTTGGAAGCACATACGTACATTAGCACTTATTTTCTGACATGAAACTTACCAATAAAACTTGAGAGATCTCAACTTATGGAAACACTTGTCAACAATTACTGGCATAAGACTTAAAATCTAACACACAATTGTTGCAAATAAAAGGTTTCAAATGGTTCGTAAAAAACTATAGGGTTAGTCAGTCTTATTTTTTAAAACAAACCTACTCTTTTCTTTTTGTAATAGTAAGATACTAAGCTGGAATTCTTTTTACTTAGTATAAATATTTTTTTAAACAAAGCTCCCTTATTATTTTAAATGTTCAATTGAACCTTATAATCAAACTAGTTTGCCACGCCTGCTTTAATGCAATTATCACCTTAAACTCTTATATTCAATGTGAAATATGTTAAGTAACATGAGTAGGCTCTACGCACCAACACATTTTATAGTATTGATCAAAAGTTCATGGTGGTCCATTCGGGCAAAATCTTGGACTCTGTCCTGAGGTAAGAACTGGCATAAGTTGTCCACCTGGAGTTTCAACTTTGTTGCTAAGTCCTCAATCTGTAACAATAGAGGCAAATAGTCTTATTATAGGAATTTGGTAGGAAGAAACTTTTAGAAAAAACAAATATTTTTTTATGGTCAATAATGATAACACTGTACTATATTATTATGATTATTTTATAGGTATTGATACTTTTTATAAGTGACAGCTGCAGATCACATAGCTTCTTGACATATGAATACATGAATGTATATCTAATTATGTTTCTAGATGTCAAATATGGTTCTTCCTAAGAAAATTGAGTTGCAGAAATCTTATTACACAAGTAAAAGGGATGCTATTCCTACCCTAATGTATAAACAACTTAATTTGTGAAAATTCACAAACATATTTATTTAAAAGTGCACAAAACTTGTCGGCTCATCACTTGTAGATAAAATAAAATAAATATTCTATGTTTTTGTACAGTTTAGTTAATGAGGTAAAATGAAGTCTTTCTTGTGATAAAAAAAAGGCCTATGAAATATATAAAAACATGACATTAACTTCAAACTGTGCTGAGTTTACCCCCAAGGGTATGTGATACACCATTAAGTTTTCACCACCCATAAAATATGCCCTGACAATAATAAGCCTGACAAATATATTAAATTAGTTTTTAATGGGATGTCATGACTATGTAAAGCTTACCACTAAAAGATGTTATTAAAATTTGGAACGAACATTTATGGCAGGTATTTGCTTCCATTTTTATGAAGCACTGCAAGGGTTATATTGGTTAGGTCAAGGTCCTGAAAGGGGTACATGACTGGTGAGAGTTTGGGAACCATCGTTATACACATCTACACCGTACACTTGTTTGTTATAATAAAGGCCTTAAATACAAAACAATCAAAGAGAAAAAATATACAAATATGCTAAGATAAGTGCTTCTAAAAAAAATCAAAAAAATCACACATTTAAAATTAGTTTGTAAATGCCAGTATCTGTATGGAACAAGGATGTTCTTACTTTCTTAATGATTTTTCTATGATAGCCAATTTGTAATAAACCAAGTAGAGTTACCTCTTTTGAAGATTTTTCATCACCATTAAGTAACCACTTGGATGATCCATCTTTAGCAATTATAACCCGCTTGATTATATAATTTTTTCCCTGCAGATTCAACAATTCTATCTCAATTGTTGCTGAAGAGCAGCTGGTCTTCACAAAGGAGGTCAGCTATGTTAAAAGAAACACAAAATTAGGAATGGACATTTGAATATGTTTAAATGTTTATAAATACTTCAGAGTGATGTCAAGAAATAAATATTAAAGCAATGTCAAGAAGATGTTTGTTTATTATGAAATAATTGACTATTTAAATAGGCAAAAAATGTATTTTAAAATACTTTATAATATAAGAGTTGGGTCTTCTCTACTCTTTTAAGAATAAGAATCTTCATTCTACATATAAATTCCAAATCTTGAATCTAAATATTAGAGCACATTGCAAACAAAAGAGGTTTACTTTACTTTACTTTACTTATTTACTCTATGGCATTAGGAATCGAAAGTTCATCACCACACTAAAGTACATCAACTATCCCTGTCTGAAGCTATGTATATCCAGTCCACCTAATTATACACTGTTTCAGGTCCTTTCTTATCCTATCCTTTCATTTGCAACTAGGTTTTCCCAATGATCTCTCCCCATTGGATTTACCAGTCAATACCCTAAATATGTTTCTATATTATTTAATTCACGCTCCATGGTCTGTCCATCACAATCTGAGAGATTTTATTAACGTAACAATGTCTGGTGAGGAATAGATTATGTAACACATCATAATGTAACCACCTCCATTCCCCATTACCTTAATTCCTTTTAGGACCAAATATTTCCCTATAACTTTGTTTTTGAACACCCTAAATTTATTTTCATCATGTAAGGTAAGATATCATGTTTCACAACCATAGACAATAACCAATAAAACTATGGATTTTTATGTTTCAAGTTTTACGTGTTGACAACAGATGAGATGTTAACTTAGTGAATCAGTAATAGCATGAATTTACTGACAATTCTTTTTATAATTTCAACTTGATTATTGTTATTATTGGTTAAAACTGTTCCTAAATATTTGAACATATTGATCTTATCAAATTATATGTTGTTTGAAGTAATCTCTGAATTGTCATCCTCAGTGTGATCAATTAACAAAAACAACAACAGCCGCAGTATGTCTGGGCTACATCAATTTGTAGCTCAGTTTGCAGAAAGATTAGACCGTACTAATGTACCGCTGCCCAGGGGACACCAAGTTCTTTTTATTAAGATTACAATTTAATGTAATACTATTTTTTGGAGAATCTTATTCTGAAATTATGTCATAATATGAGGTGTTAAAATATATCAACCTTCACTCAGGGCCTTGCACAGCTCTGAATGCAGCAATTTAAAAATTTTCAGTCAATGCAAAACTGATCTAAGGTAAGCTTGGATGTGCTTTACAAATGGGGAAGGGAAGAGGTGCCTTAAAAAAAAGTAGGGTCTGCGGCCTCCAAATGCCTTAAGACGGCCTTGGCCAACGTTCACTTGTAATATAAGAATATTAAGCCTACAATAAAAACAAAATTACATATGTGTTATTAACTTACATTTCCTCCCCTGCCAAGAACTTTAGGCTTCGTCTTCAGCCCTAATAAAATGGCGCAGACAATTGAAGACTTCCCTGTGCCATTTGGCCCAATCACTATGTTGAGGTGGGGTCCTGGTAGTACCTCCACATGAGTGTAGGTCCTACAAATATAAATATACATACATTATATTAACATTATTCATCTTTTGTTCAGCTTGGTGTTGAAACATAGCACTTCAACATGTTAACTTTATTTTTATGCATGTAAATATTTTTACCAACGACCTGACCATGTTGGTGTCTCATGCTGTGTCAATTAGGGCACAGCCTCAATATGATGCAGGTGCACTAAGACAAATATTCCGGAGTTTTTTCTGGACACAAAAAATTACCTGTGTTTTTCCAATTCTCCCAGTTTTACGGGTGCGTAGTATGGCAGCCCTGATTAGTAGACTTACAGGGAACTTATATGTATATATATGTATGTATTGTATATAAAAACCTAATATAAACTAACTTACATAAAATTTGTCAACACAATCCTCTCAATCCTTCCATCCATCTGCAAAAAAATCAATAAAAAAAATCAATAAATAAACTACCTATAGTAAGATCCTTTTAAAAATACAATTTCTTAAGCTCGTTCCTCAAAATAAAAAATAATTTTATCAGGGAAAGTAAAAATTAATTGTCAGGAACATATATATTGTAGATTTAAATCCACAATGAAAATGTAAGCGGTTAAAAAAAAAGATTGTGTAATTTGCACTTTGCTGTCAGTGAAGCTATTAATCTAATCAAAGTCTTAATAATTCACAGAATATTGGTCTTTCTGGTTGAATTCTTTATAGTAAACACATACATTGTTAGGAGTGTGTAAGCATTTTTAACTGAGTTGGGTTAAAATAGAGTTTGAATTTTAGTCGAGTTCAAACAATAGAAATCCATACTTTTGCAACAAATATTTCTACTTGAATTTCTTTATGGATCCAAACATAAGCCATAAACATACATTTTTAACTAACTTTAATATAGTTGTACAAACAATTTATTTTGTTAATATGACAAGAGAAAATACTGAGGAACTATTTATTATTAAAAGATGCATTTGAATTTAATAAGATTTAATTTTAAGATATTAAAAAAACTTGAACATTTTATCTACTCCAAATTTTTAAGTTGAGTTTAAAAAACTATTATAACTCATATTGAATACAAATTTTCAAGTATTTGCATACACCACCTTCAAATTATTGAGATGTTGTATGATCCTTTGGACCGTACTTATAATTATCTACATAGAGGCACTTAAATAGAAATACATTTCAGAAGGGGGTGACAGCAACTATAGCATTCCCATTCACTAATAAATTTAGCAATCTTGTATAGAAACGTTGACTTGTGGTTAGTAAAATAATCATAGTGCAAGCCACAAAAATAGACAAATGTATTTTGTTTAGCACATTGTCTTACTACCCATTAAAGTTATAAGCATTTGAGCTAATTACACAAATTTCTCAGGCATGAGGATGGTTGAATTTACTGGTTACCCACATTTGAGTGAAAAACCATTTTGTGAAAAAAAAAACTTTAGTGCATCCGATTGGGATTCAAACCCTAATTTGACATTACCTCAAACAATTATATGACTCAAGATGATCACTTACTATAAGGCATAGATTGAAATCAATAATATGATCATTAAGAGCGTTCTTCATAGAAGGTTCAACTCAGCCCCTGTTTGCCCAAGGTATAAAAGTTAAAGAGAAAAGACAATACCAAGATATGCCAGAAATGTGTGCAGTATATTTGTATTTGAACGATTGCTTGAAATTTCCCATGGTGAGGGTGGGAAATGAAGAGACAAATTTTTTGTTAATAACTACAATATATCCTTATTAAGACAGAATAAAGATTTGTGCACAATGCTAAGCTGTGAAGTCATTCTAAAATGGTCAAAAAAGACTTTTCAATGCAGTTTTTATCTGAATATCATTTAATATTTGAACAATGTTCGGTATGAGGAACTTATATTAACTCTTTATCTCCATTAATGTTTAATCAAAAATGAGCCACATGCTATAGTCTATGTGTAAATTTACAATTTCGAGCTGACAGTACCCATCACAGAGTTATTATTATTATTATTATTATTATTAGCACCGCGTCTTACTACCCGTTCGGGTTATACGCACTTACGCTAATGTGTAATGGTAGGATGATTGTGAGATGAAATGGAGGACCTACAGTTTAACGTGGAATCCGAACCACGGTGGAGGCCTGGCATTCCCCAAATTCACAAGATGTCTTGTCAGAGGTGAAGGAAAGGTTTGGTAATCAGATAAATCTGTGCCTGGACCGAGGATTGAACCCCGGCCGCCAGCACAGAAGTCTGACACCTTACCCCTAGACCGCCAGGTCACCCATCACAGAGTTGATGGGCACACTTTTAAGACATATTAGTTACTTATATTTACTTTTTATTTATAGCCTTAAAAAGGTGCATTTCAATTTGAACAAAAAGTCACTTGCTTTGGTGGTTGCATGGTCTAAGGCAATACTCTTGCAGTAGGTTACTGCCGATGATGGGGAGATTAAGGTTTGAATCTTGGTCAGGTGTAGGCCTATCAAGTTTTTTGCCAAAATGATTTTCCACTCTCCCTCCATGCAAATATGGGTCACTTCCTATAAATATAACCGTACTCATCCATAAAAACCATTAGCATAATTAGTACATAAGCGTATAATCCGAACGGGCAGTAAGACACAGCGCTACAAAAAAACAACTAAAAGTGGTATTAGTTGGCATTTCAGTGTGTGTATGTGTGCATGTAGGTGAGAGGAGAGATTAGAACATAGGCTACTGGTCCAAACACAGTGATTTCTGCGTATCACTACTGTGATTTTGGGTAAAGTAAGTTGATTTTTTTTTACTTTCAATCTAATCATAATACCAACCTAACTTCATCCAATGTCAGCATATTAGCACTTTTAGTTTTCTTTAGTACCATGTCTTACAACCGGTTTGGGTTACATACCTATGTACTAATTATACTAATAGATTTGGGATGAGGAAGGTTAAATTTAGAGTAAGTGTAGTACCCAAATTTGTGTGGAGAAAGAGTGGGAAACCATTTAGGGGAAAAAAACCTCAGTACACCTGACAGATCAAACCACGATATACTCGTGATCAGCAGTCTAATTGTGAGAGTGATGCCTTGGACCATGCAGCCACCGAAGCAGGTCACGTTTAACTTATTTTAAGTTATTGGCCAATGTCACTTCATGATCATTCACCTGCAGTGTTAATTTGGGTTAAACTTTTACACACAGGTTATGTGTTAATTACACTATTGAGTTAGGTATGTGGATGGTTGAATTTAAATGAAGTGCATCAACATTTGTGAAAAGGGAAAGTGAAAAAGAATTTGGGAAAAATCCCTCTCATTATACCTGACTGGGATTTGAAACCCTATCTACCTGTCATCATCGGAAGTTCAATATATTGCGAAAGTGACACCTTAGACCAGGGATCGGCAAACTTTTGGGGCCCTAATTAACTTAAAAACTTATTGAAGGTCTTGTGGTCACCCATTGTTTCTCTACCCTATTTTTTATATTTTTCATCTTTAAAGCTCATATTTATCCCTTAAATTCAAACTGCCCTAAAATACTTTTGTTACCTCCTATCTATAAAGAATTATTATAGAATAAATAATACGTATATTTTCAAATTAAACTATTTACTTTTCTTATAAATATTGTAAAATTGAACAGTAGCTATAAGAGTTATTACAAAACATAAGAAACTTCTGAATACTGGCTAGTTGCCATATGAAGAGTTTTTTATTTTAAAATAGTTTAATTATCGTAATGATTTTCAATTAACATAATACTAGAATGGAGATAATCAAAGAAATAATGATTTTCCTTAGATTTACCTTCATCATTAGAAGAAAAACAGATTAAAATAAATATTGCAACTGGTTCTGGTTTTCCAAACTTCGTGGATATTTAGCCAAACTCGGCTTAAAGATAATCAATGATTTTGAGTTGTTTTTCAAATCAAAGTTTTTGTAATAAAATCCTTGAAAAACTTTTTATGTGAGTACAATAAAGGGTTTAAAAACTCTATTATGAAAATTGGATCCCAAATGTCAATTTTCCACAAAATGGTTGAACCGCTAATATTGTGTATATAATTTCTTGTTTTACCTTAGTTCCAAATTTAGTTAATTCGACCATGATATCAAGAATTAATACAAAAATACATTAGTCATTCCAGGTCCTCTAGTTCTGGGTAGTAGATCATATATCCATTTCTATTAGAAAATATTTTATTTGTGGAAGATCTTTGTATCAACGATGGACTTTGCCTCTAATTAGCCAACAAACATTCATATGAAGAAATAGCTCTCTATACTGACAGTCCAATTTTTTTTAGTAAATTCTCTGAACAATTTCTATTTTATAACGACCAGGTGGTGTTAACAACTCAAACTACTTTCATGAGATTCTCCATATTTAAATAATTTCCCACTATGAGGTTGAGAGTGAATTATACATTTGAACTCCAGAAATGACAGAAATTGTTAGTATTTTTAACAGGGTTCACATCAATATGAACAACATCTCTAGCTATGCTGGCTTATTATTTAGTTGGTAAATTTAGTTTATGTCATTCTTAAATTTTTCAAAAATATCTGCTTGTGTAGTTATTTTGGCATTTATTGTACTCATAAATTTTTCTCTAACTTGAAAAATTGTTGCCTATTTTCACAATAATGCTTGTTTGTTGAGCTGTTCCTAGCATACAATTTGATTCATCCTTTATTAGCTGTTAGGAAATAAAAGTACCGTATTCTACATCTGCTTAGGATTGTTTGAATAGATCCGTGGCCATGAGCTTGAACAAACATGCCACACTGCAAGCTGATAATTGGACAGAATCAATAGCAGTTAATAGGACTTATTTATTTTTAATTCTGCCAATAGTTTTACAGCAGCTTTACAGGCCTCCTTCATAAGCGCACCGTTGGTGTAAGGTTTTTATTCTTTGACAGCACATGCAAAACTTTTAACAGAGCTACAGTAGCAGAAAACCACTCTGCCAAAGGCTACTTAAGAAAAGGGAAAGGTTCATAGTACCAACATTTTACAACAAAGCTATGACTAAAAAAACAGTTTGAATCCTGCTGTAAATGTCAGTGTCAAAATTTGAAGTGCCGTATCTTTAACTTGACTCTATCGCCCTCTTTGTTTATTACACACATCACCCCTAAGATGAGAATACACTAACAATAAGCCTACCAATAAAGGCTGATAAAGGTTATTTTGGTCACTCTCAAACATTATATTATGTAGTTTAATTAAGTGTTTGCTAATACAAGTTTAGAAGACACAAATGTCAACTTATAATTAGGATATAGTTTACGTACGCAATCAACTGAAAATTACCGTGAAATTGACTGATTGCCGACCCCTGCCTTAAGATGATTTGGCAAACAATGTGGGTCATCCTGAATCAACTAGAAAAAACCTCATAGATTTAACTTAACCAATGATACCCACGAATCAGACACTTAACTAACAAGCTTAATAGCCAAGGGAATTCTAGTGCCAGAGTAGAATTTATGCCCAAACAAATATATGCAACTGCCTAAGGTGGCAAATTAAGATTCCATTCTATTTCACAATTGGTGTTCTGATTTTGTTCTACAGTGTCACACACCAATGAGTACTAGAAATTAGTCCTGAACTAATTGACTTAGAGGCCTTGTCGATTGACAAATAAGCCTAACTCATAAGAGGAATCCTAAACATAGTTCAAATAATATATCCACGTAGTAGGTAGGCCTATTGATCATTTTCTAAATTTAATATAGGCCTAGTAAGAGGAATCCTAAACATAGTTCAAATTATATATCCACGTAGTATGTAGGCCTATTGATCATTTTCTAAATTTAATATAGGCCCGGTAAAAAAGACTAGGTTGCTTACAGTTTTTTCAAACATACTTTGATAAATCAAACCTCAATTTAAACTGAACATGATCCAAGTTTGAGAAAGTAGGTCTGCATACCGGTAGCTTTAATTAACATATATTATTTAAAAACAAGTTACAGTTATTTAGTTCAGTGATCCTTATTTAATACTAATTTGGTTTATTAAATTAAAAATATTGAAACTAACTTAACTTTGACTATTCATTTTACAATTATGTTATTTTACATATTTTAGTGCAAAAATTATTAACCTCACACCTACCACACTTTTAGGCATAACAAAACCTAATCTCAAATGTGAAATGATCTAAACCTGAATGCATTTAAATAAAATTCAAGAAGATAATCAGTGACAAATTAAAACCGCATCAACTTCATTTATAAACAGATACCTACAAGTATTTGCTGAATTTTTTTTTTTATTACATTAGCCTATCTACTCTTAACTTGACCTAGCATTAAAAATGAAAGAAAATGAATTTAATAAAATGGAAAATAAAAATTTAAGTTAAAAGGGCAGGAACCAATGTCCCAAATAGTATTGTGTGTGGCAGAATAACTGATGACATCTTGGGCATGAGCCACCAGAAAAATAAATCTTTATTTTAAAGTTAATTCCCTAATTTTCCTAGGTTAGTATTTTTTATACAAAGTTATTAATACAAAATCAATTATTTTTACCGTTTTATATCAAATTCTTGAAAGAAGAATTATTTAAGACAAATATCAGTAGGCTTACTCTTTGCAAAACTAATTTAATGTACTAGTTTTACTCTTACAACCAAACTATCCAGTTTAAAATAATCGCTGTTGACCTTGTAGTCTCATAAAAAAATCACAAACTATTTTTCTATGTAAGCTAAATTTATTAAGGTAGTGTTGATTTGAGATGACGAGGGATTACATTTACCATTAAATTGGATTAACCATGTTTTTCAAAGATTCATGCACTCTCCCTTTCATTACAGTACCGTATCACAAATAATTAATCAAGTATATTGTATTAAACCCCTCATAAATGATATGATCATGCATGCATGGCAGTCTTTGTGCTTGTCAGTCCACGGTCAGATTAATAAATGGTCAACCACTAATAATCATGGGTGCATGGCACTCTCAGAAAATGAACAGTTGTTTTTGGACTAATGAGTAATTTTGTAAAAATGGGCTGATTTTTTGTTAACTTTTTGTAAGTCTTATTTAAATTGCTTGATTTATAGGAGTCACTTTTGAACTTCCAAAGATTGTGTAAAAATTATTTATTGGCCATGTTGATGACAGTAAGAATTAAATTGAAGACAGTCAGTCGGAACCATTCTCTGTCAAACGTGCATTTAAATTGCACGCATGATCATGTATGGGACCCTGTCAGTATAAATGTAAGGTATGAAGGTCTAATATTTTTAAAATTTGAAAATTACAACATGGCACTTGTTGATTTGACCTAACCTTAAACTTGTTAAATCAAGGTTTAAGTTGGTTAGCAGATGGTTTAATAATACATATATTTTCTGACCAGGATATTGTGCTGATGTAATAGTATCACATTTTCAATTATTTTTGACACACATCTTCTTAATTTAGCAATCTTTGATAACCATGCAGGCGAGCACACAGTATAAATGTCAAACTAATTTAGTTTGGTTTGTCATATATGCATAGGGCTATAACCCTAAAATAGGTAGTGAGATGTAGTAAAAATTTTTAACAATCTTGATTATTAGTTGTATGTGAGGTTCTTAGAGAATAGGGGGATAGTATGAAGCAAGGGTGAGAATCTTAATTTTTTGGGCACAGAGGTCTTTGCAGTATAGAATTTAACAAATTTTAAGCTTTTATGAGTGTGTGTGTGTGTGTGTATATATATAAAGAGAGAGAGAGAGAGAGAAAGAGAGTCAATTATAAGATAGGCCCATGTTTAAGAAAATAAGTATGTTTGAGCTATTGAAATATTTATGGAAGAAAAATATAACGATAAAGAGGCCAGACCCCAAATGAGTTTCCTTTCAATGTTAATAATAGATGGCAAAAATAAGTAATAAGGTTACCGGAAATAATCATTTTCTTACTTTATGTGTGTAGGGCCTAGACCTAGGGTATGGCAATACTGAATAACAATATGGTACTAACATATTAAATTAAAACTCTTTTCAAGTTAAGTGAAATCTGAATTAAATTTTATTGTTTGAATCAGATTGCTAGGGCTATGCATCATGTCTATACAATTGACCGCTAAAACATGATTGAGTTTGAAGCTTCTGGATGAATTAATATACAAACGCTATATCGAAGTTGTATAAACTGTTTTTGAAATGAGTCTGTTAAAACCAAGGATTATTGGCACTATAAATGAGAATAGTTTTTTTTCTAGAGGAACCCCGGTTTAGTGTGCCTCATCTAAAGCAATCAATATAGTTATATTTGAGTGTGACGAGGAGATTAAGGTTTTAATTCCAGCCGTTGTATTCGATAGCCCCGAACTTGAATTTAGATCAGAACTATAATAAAACAAGATCTGACTTGATATTACTACCTACAAAAATACAAATAATTAATAGCAGACTCACATTTGAATTAACTAACACGTCAAATGACAAAGAAAGTACAAATTTGTACACGTATTTTGTTCATCAAGATATCCTCAAAACAAAAAATTGTTAAAAGTTCAAAACACACTTAGAAAATTGTGGATGATCAAAATGGGCCAATAAGGAAGAGAAATACTCGCGCGTAAAATTCGGAATGGCTACATTGCATAAGAGTGAAAAATTATAAAAAAAAAAAATTTAATCACTTTCTTAAACACCCATGATTAAACTCACAGCCATACTTAAAATTATAAAAGATAAAATCATAATATTACAATAGCCGTGTAAGCGTTCTAAAGAAGATTACAGTACTAATCATGGAAAATACAGTTTAATCAATAACTATGACAAGAGCTAAGTTAAATATCCCAAATTCAATATATAAAAAGTTATAGAATTGAGTTTAGTATCTGATCACAGCATTAATAAAACTGGTACAAAACTAATTTAATCCAGTTAGCTTTTAAAGAAAACCAAAGCTCTAATAAACAAGGCACGTTTATATATTTTAGGTTGAAACATGCATAAGATAAACTAAGGGCAGGAATCATTCATTCCGATGCATTGTAAGAGCAACAGTAGGTTAACTATTAAAATAGTTATGAAAAATGTAAGTAATAAATATAATGTTACATTAAACAAATGTTTAAGACAGCTAAGAAATTTGGATGTATTTAATTGTTTGATCCAATAGGCACATTACAATTTGTATTGGAATAAATATTAATGAACTTAATTAATAAAATACATAGCTTTCAAATGTACATTTTGTGTATGAAGAAAACAACCAATCATACCTTAACAAACTCCACTATGTCTCTATCATATAAGTTTAACCACATTGGAAACAAGCAAGGTAATATTGTTACCTTTCAGGGTAAACTAAGTGTATACCTACAAAATATAGCCTACCATTCATTCATTTTTGTACCCGTTACACAGTATTAGATTTGATGTCTATTTCTTTTTATTTCTGCTAAATACACATAAGTATACTATTAACCCTACGTGTTTCTGCTACGTACTATTTGCATGAACTGTATTTATCTTTGTTCCTACTATATATTTTTATAATTACTTTTCATTCATTCCTGATCTTGTCCGTCTCTAGGGGTCACAGAGGACAGACCCTACCAGCACTTAAAAAAAACACGTAAACTGTTCTTCTTTCTTTCTTTCTTTTTATTCTAGAAAATATATTGGAAAAAACATGAACATGAAGTGGATCATCATTCTCCACATGCAGTGAATTATTGGAGTAGTTATACATTATTAAAGTCAAGATTATTCATTCATAGCTCCAAACATCACGCGAGGACTGTAACAGTGCTCTAGTGACTGAATATAAAAGCTGAGCAAGACCAGTTATGAAAGGCTCTATCAAAGAGACTACACCCAGTGTGAGATGTCTCTCTGATTTACACAAACAAATGGAGCAGCCTGAGCGGGCCTGCTATTCGACAAAGATTTTTTTTCCTGCATTTGTGTGTGTGTATTTTAATATGTGTCAGGCCAAAGAAGTCAGATGACGCGAGAAAACGATTATTTAAAATGGATGAAGTAGATTCTTTATTAAAAACTCAAATTTCTTCATTAAAACTTCAAGAAAAACTTGAAATTAAACGGTTAGGAGCATATCAACCGAATCACTTTACATTTATGCAGGTGAATGGAAAGAAAAAAAATTACTTTATTTAATACTTGGTTTGATAAAAAAAAAAATTGGTTGTTGTGAGTGAAGAAAAACGGAGTCAGTTTTGTTTTTATTGTTTATTATTTGGTGGTGAGAGGTCGTGGAGAGTGGTAGGCTGTGGGGATCTTAAACTTAGTTTAAGTAAGAGAATTAAAAAACGAAGAGGAATTTGCTATTCATTTGGAAAATCCATGTAAGTTTAAACCATTTGGAACAGTAAATATTGAATGACAGATAGATTCCGTGGTCAAAATATCAGTAAAAAAACCCACATAAACTTACTTACTTACTCTATGGTCACCTCTCCCTATCTTGAACTAATTATATTCAATCCATCTCATTACACCCTATCTCTCATGTCTATCCAAACGTTATCTTTCCATCTTGGTCTGGGTCTTCCCAGTGGTCTTTTCCCATTGGGTTTGCCATTCAATACTTTAAATACTGTTCTATATACTCACATTTGCGCTGCATGACCTGCACATCATAACCTGCGAGATTTTATTACTCTAACAATGTCTGGTATTGAGTACAGGGTATGCAGTTCATCATTATGTAGCTTCCTGCACTCCAAACTATCTTCATCCATTTTTGGACCAAACATCTTCTTAAGCACCTTGTTTACAAACATTTTAAATTTATTTTCGTAATTTAAAGTAAGAGACCATGTTTCTTACCCATAGAGAACAACCGGTAAAAGTATGGCTTTGTATATTCTGAATTTTACATTTCTTGACAGCAGGCGAGTCGCTAACAACTTAGTGACCGAGTAATAACAAGCATTTTCAGACTGTATTATTTTACTAACTTCCAATCTAATATTGTTATCGAAAGTTAAAATTGTTCATAAATATTTGAATTCATAAGCCCCAGCAAATGGTTTGTTGTTTGCTGTAATTTCTAAATTATCGTCCTCAATCTAGCCTACGAGTGTGATATTGGGGTATTTCAAGAGAGTAGGGATGAAATGACATTAAACGGTACAATACCAGTACAGCTATTAGGGCATTCAGATGATTTAGCTTTGTTAGGTAATAGTAAGGAATCTGTTTAAAGAAATGCAGATATTTTATTAGAGGTTAGTAAGGAATTAGGTTTAAAAGTGAACAATAAACAGGTGTAAAAAAAATAGGCATATACTACGCAGATTAAAAGAATGCCTAAAATACTGTATACTCATGAACTGACGCCCCACTTTTGTACAAGTAATCCCATTATTTGGTAAGTTTAGTTCAAAACCCTTATTATTTTATTATTTCTGTTTATAGAGTCGTTTACTGACTTTTTGATTCTAGTGATTTTTATAAATTAGGAAAACTTAAACGAATTAAATTTAATATGTTAATATGTGATGAGAAAAAATAATTAACAGTAAGCTTTGACCTGGCTCCACTAAAAAGAAAGATCACGCTTCGCCACTATATTTTATATTCTAATCAGAGTCTAGTCTTACTGATTTCTGGTAGTTATTTTAAAATTTATTATTCATACTGCGTACTCATTTCAAACACCATTACTTAAGTTACAGTTTATTTCCGCTTGATTTTTAAGTGAGGCTGGACTTATATTCACCCATAATGCATCGATTTAATAACCAATAGTGCATGATCTGAAGTGCACAATTCACAATATAAACAAATCCGATCACGTTGAAACATATTTTTTTCTTCACTGGGTCTTGGTACCCGTTCAAGTTTGACGGATACATTATATAGGTACCGTACTCAATTGAATAGGGATGAAGGTATTAGGATTTGAAACAAAATGTACACACATTTGCGTAGAAGAAGAGAGAGAAACCATTTGAGAAAAATTATCCCCAGCCCACCACACCAGTATTACAACTTATCTTATGATCACAGCTACTCTTATTTTACTAGTTCAAAGATGATGTACTATTCTCTTTCTCTCTCTCTCTCTCTATATATATGACTCCACCACTGAATCAAACACAGCTGGTTTTTAATACTATTATTAAAAATTCAGTAAGGTTTTGCTAATTTTTTCTTATATTTCTTTGCTTTTATTATGATAGCACCACAATACCAACGATTATATTTTAGTGCCGATGCAAATCCTGGAAAGCAAAACAATTTCATTTATTCGCTTTCTCAAAAATATGATTACTTCAAAGCATTTGGCGTATTTTGAATCTGTTTTTATTGTTAGTATTGTAATATTTTAATGGATTATAAAGACTCAATTTATCCCTCTATTCGTGTTTCATTCTTTTGTGTTAAAAATAAAGATAAACAGAAAGCCAAGTATTATTTTATATTGTGGTGAACTGTTAGCCAATGAAATTCCCAAACTTCTATTTTCCTTTTAGGGCAGTGAGGTTATACCACAGGAATTAAATGAAATTAATGATAATTATTATCAAAAAGGGAGATAAAATAAAGCGTAGTAATTATAGTGGCATATCCCTACTAGCAACATGATACATGATACATGATACATGATTCTTTTAACATATTTTTTAATGAAATTGACGTCAAATATAGAGGAAATAATTGGGGAGCAAATGTGTAGAATTCGAATAAATGTATCTACAATGTATTAAATATTTATTATTCGGCAAGTATTAAAGAAAAAGGAGGAATACAACCAGGTGATACATACTTTATTTATAGATTTTGAAAAGGCTTATTATTCAATTAAAAAGAAACCGATCATAGGAAGTTTTAGTTATGTTTGGAATTCCAAACAACCGAAAACGTTAAATGAGGTATGTTTGACAGATATGTGAGGTAGGGTACGTGTTGGATGTCCTTTAGTAAGTAGATGCTTTCAAAATACATAATTGATCCAAACAAGCAGTTTCCCTATTACTTTTTAATAGCATTAGGGCATGTTATTAGTATATTACAAAGGGATACTAGGATACACAGATGATTTAGATATGTTAGTGTGACCTAGTCACAACCTAACATAGAAGAAATGATAACTCACACCAGGGCGGCCCAACTTGACTCGTTCCGACTCCACTACAAT